>PVIC010012971.1:0-11522 GCA_004025085.1 Thryonomys swinderianus
AAAAAAAAAAAAAAAAAAAAAAAAAAAAAAAAAAAAAAAAAAAAAAAAAAAAAAAAAAAAAAAAAAAAAAAAAAAAAAAAAAAAAAAAAAAAAAAAAAAAAAAAAAAAAAAAAAAAAAAAAAAAAAAAAAAAAAAAAAAAAAAAAAAAAGATCAGTCTAGGAGGTATGATAATAGCAAACAACGGATTTTCAACTTCATTAATATTTAGCATCAGACAATACTTTGCTTTGTGTGATGTCTGTTGCATCCCTATTCTCTGCCTGTTAGAATGCATGGCATCACCTTTTCCAGGTATGATAGTCATAAATGTCTCCAGGTATTAGCAAATATTCCTCTGTGAGTTCCTAAAATTTTCCCAGTTGACAATACCCTAGACAGATTATTGTGGGTTAAGGATAGAAACAGGGAGACGTTTCAGGAGGCCACTACAATAATCCACCCCAAAACCACAGTGGCTTAGACTGTGATAAGTGGTGGATGGATTCAGAGAAATTATGAAATTAGAGGCAAAGAGAATTCCCGAGAGATTGCATACAGGATGTGAGAAAAAAAAAGAGAAGAAATAACTAAAAATTTTTGGCCTGAACAAATGAAAGGATGGGGGTCACAATTAACAGACACATATACAGCTATGAAATGAAAGGTTTGAGGGGAAAAAATCAAAGAAAATTACAAATTTAGTTTGGGATAGGTTGAGTTTGGGTGCTGAAGGACAGAAGATTTTATATTTCATCTGAGAGAAAGTGACGGTCAAACACAATTAATGGGATTACCCTGTGTGGCATTGGTAGAGATGAATTTGTAATTGTTTTCTTTCTTTCTTCTCTGGCTCTTCCAGTACAACTTTTATACCATCCTCAATCATAGAGCTTGAATTATCTTTATTCCCTTAGCTTAATATTCACATTGTCACCATAACTATATCCTCCAATAGCCTCTGAGGTCTCCTACAACATTTTGCTCTTCTACCTTCCTATCTTGCATCCTCTTTTCCTCCAGGATTCTAGAAAAGATCGTGACTCTCTGTTCTTGATTCATGTTGCTACTTCAACCTATCAAATGATGAGTCTATTAAATGCACATACCACATACACAACCCTGAGCCTTTTGCCAAAGTTCCTTATTGCTATGTTAGTACTAACCTTATCAACTGAATGTCTGCCCCACTGCATTGAAAGCTCCTTTATGTCAGAGATCATGTCTTATTTGGCTTTGCTGAAATATGAAATTTATTCCATCCTCATAAGCACCGACCTATTACTTTTTATGGTCAATACACTTTTGTTAACTGAATAAATGAATAGAATAAAGTTTCAAGTCTCTCTGTGCAGAAGACACCAAGCTGAATGTTTTCTTGAATATTTTTTTAAGAAGGTAAGCACATGCTTACTAAAGCTTCATTCATTTAAGCATTCATATTTCAAAGGGCTTTCCTGCTGACCTGGAAACTGCTTGCAGAATAGGAGCAAATAGAGTTTGACATGTCAGCTAAGTAAAATGGGGCAGCTGTGGAGTAATGGAAAGGGAACTAGAATGGATAAGGAGCTCCAGTTTCCAGGACCAGCTTGCCTGTTGGCTTTACAACTTCAGCCACCTTGAGACATCTCTGAACATTGGGGTCTTCATCTGTGAAATGAGGTATTTAAATTATGTGATTACTACATTCCCTTCCAATGCTAACACTTCATGATTCTAAAAATGCTATGAGATCATCAGATTGCTGTCAGACTCAAAGTCAAGTTTTGCCAAGCAGAGCCACTTGTGAATTGCTGGATGACTAATAACTTTGACTGGACAATGTAATTGTTCACTAGAGAGAATAACAAATTACGATTCTTCTTTTCCTTGTCCAAAGCAAGAGGATTGGTCCTGCAAATCATGTACTGTTCTTAGGTGAAAGAACCAGGCAAATTTATGCCTCAGTTCTGGTGTAAAGAGCCTGAGTAAATGCACATGCTCTTCAATCTAAATGGAAAAAGTGTGCCCTTACTCTTTCAGAGGCAGAGTAAATGCCCATCTTCTCAAATCTGGATGGAAAATGTGACATACTTCATGTTGAGCTCCAACCAATGTGCAGAGAATCACTTCGAACCACGAGAAATAGAAAAGTAACTCTGCACAACTTCAACCAGATTGGAATGGATATTTGTTGCAGAGCCTGGAGACTTGCCTCCTGGCAGAAGTAGACTTTTCCCAGTTGGTTGCAAAAGTCTAATGATATAAAACAACAGCTGGCCTTGTAATTCCTAATAGACTGCATCTGCCCCTGATATTTGAGAATGACCATGACAGCATTCCCAGTAGGGATCACACCAAGCCTCAGAAGATAGCCTTGTTCTTTTTAAAAAATCATATATTGTCTTCTGCATAGCCACAATTATGCCTTTGATTGACAAATCTGGAAATTAACTGGCAATAAAGAGAAAACAAAAGTAAAGCTTTTATTTAAAGCAAAAATTGAGTGCTTCACAATTCAATTTATTATCCCATGACTGTGCTTTTTTTTTTTTTTTTTTTTTTTGCCATCCTAAAAAAGAAGTGGCATGGTATAATGGAAAAACTGGGCTTAGCTAGTAGCTCCTTAATTTACCAGCTAGGTGGCTTTATAGAAGTTACTTAATATCTTTTAGTTAGTAAAATAAGAACCCCTTTTCGCTCAGATTCCTCCATCAAATAAGAACATTTCTATTGCATACAGATTTGAAGAAGCAGCGGTTATGCATGGCTAATAAAATACATAGATAATTCACATTTTGTAGATTCTCCTTAGATTAGGAAAGCTCTATGATGAGTCAGTGAGGACTGAATATTAAATAATTTTAAAAGTGTTCAGATCAAGGGTACAATTCTTAGTTTTACATACAGAAAACTGAGCAGCAGTGTTCTCAAGTGAGCATCAAATGCAGAGCTGGCTATCTGAGCCTCCTTAGGAAAGAGCCTCTGCAGGGTGGGCAGTATGGGTGTGCATCTGAGAAAGTCGCAAAGCCTTGTGCTTACAAGGGTTTCATCTGTTCTGCTATGGAAACCTTGAAATTCTTAATAATTCTTTTGGAAAAAAAGGCCCTGTATTTTCATTTTTTCACCAGAACTTGCAAACTGTGCTGCCAATCAGGACTCTTCAGGAAAAAAAAGTCCAGTGCTGTATGCATCCTAGCTTAACTTTATACAAAACTTGCACATACATGAAGGTGCAAGAATATATAGATATTCTATCTATAATAAAAAAAAGCACTTGTGCTTCAGCATTCAATGAATAGAGTTAATTCTGAGGTGGTTTCGTAGAATAGAAATGGATTAGATCCCACATTTATATATGTAAACATAACAAACTCAGAGTTAAATAAAAGGAAAATCATTCATATCCAAAGTTTTAGAAACCAAGACAACTAAAGGTGTGGTGAGCCACAGTTGTTCAGACCATTCTGCAACTAGACTGCCTACAATAAATCACAGCTGTTTGCTAGCTGTGAAAGGTATAAAAACTACTTATACCTTAGTTTATCATCTGTAAAATGGGATAACAGAAATCTCATTAGTTTGTTGTGAATAATCAATAACTTTTTACATATGAAGCTCCCAGAGCACTTAGGTACAAAGTGAACACTCAAGAAGTATAGCTTGTTATATTATCTAAAAAAAGTAAAACTTAGCCAAGGGTCATCTTCATTTGGAAATACTACACACTTGGTACTTCAAGGGATTTGAAGACTTTTCAGTCTAATGTAATAAAAGTAACTTTGAACTTTACTGGTACCATTTTAGGGGTCGTAGAATGATACCCACTTCAGCATAAAGTTTACACATTTAAAAAATTTACAAAGAGAATTATTACTGGGTAAGCATAACTGCTGGGAATATGTAATTAGGTGTAATTCACTTGCATCCAAACGCATGAATTTATTGATTTAACTGCTATTGAGTAGATGTTATGGGCAAGGTTCTTCAGGGACAAGAAGGTATTTCCTTTCTCCAAGAGCTCACCATCTAATAAAGAACACAGCCCAGTATACACAAAATTAAAATTACAATATCCCTCTGTGAGAGAGGTAAGTACCAGGTATCATCGAATGAAAGGCAAATGTCCCTAACTCATTCTTGAGTGAGGATGTGATCAAGGAAAACTAGGGAGGAAGAAAGATCTAATGTGAGACTCAAAAGCTAATGCGAATATCACTCTGTGAAAAGAAAGGGGTGATGTGAATAAAATTCTAGAGCTTCATATAAACATTGTACAGAGTTTAGAATGACTGTACTGCAGAATGTGAGGTGGAAGAGTAGCAAGACGTGAGGCTGAGTTTGCAGAGAGTGGTTTAGTTACTGATTTTGTAAGTAATTTTAGGAAGTCTAGATTTTATCCTGTAGGTATGCTGAGTCATTGTATTTTAAGGAGTTGACAGACATGATTAAATTAGGGTTTGGAAAATTTATCCTGACTGCCATATGAGTAATAGATTGAATGTGGAAAACTATTATAGGCAGGAAAGATAAACGGGGAGACATGACAAATTCCTGAACTAAGGTCATAAGCATAGTAATTTTAGTAAGTGGACAAAGCCAGCAGATACCAAAGAGGGGCAACCATCAGGACACTGAAGAAGAGAGAGGAAGAAGCAAGAAAGATCATCACAGTTCAGTCCTGGATTAATGGTGATAAATTTTTTCACTATAAGTGTTTGAGAGGAATAGCAGAATTAAGAAAGAAGAAGTCTTAATGAATTTAGCTGGGACATCATGAGTTTGTTGTATCTTTTTTTTTTTTTTTTTTTTTTTTGCAGAACCAGGGATCAAATTCAGGCCCTTGTGCATCCAAGGTTGGTGCGGTACCACTTAGGTGAAATCCCCAGCCCTCTATCTTTGAAACATAAAATAGAGGCCTGAAGATGTAGCTCAGTGGTGCTGAACCTACCTAGCAACAGCAAGATCCTGAGCTAGATCCCTGGTACCAGAGAGAGAAACAGAGAGAGGGAAAGGGAGGGAGGGAGGGAGAGAAAGAAAGAAAAGAAAAGAAAGGAAAAGAAAAGAGAACAAAATCGCGTTGTTTAATAGTGTATAGACAAAGTTTAGGCAAGAGATCTTGGCTTAGGAAAATATTTTGAGAGTCATTTGTACAGAAATAGGGAAACTGGGAAAGGAAGGGAACATGTTTAGTGTAAGAAGAGATTAGGGTGTGGGCAAGATTGAGGCAGATAGAGAAAAAAAGAGCCCACAAAGATCAACAAGGAGGCAAGCACATATAGAAGGAAGGTGAGGTAAGAGTTATATCAAAGAATCTTAAGAATAAAAACATATTTCAACATGATCACACACAATATTGAGAATTTGTACCAGCATATGACACAATTTAATTCTCATTTTTCCCATTCTCCCACCCACCCTACAAGCCCCCATCCCTATATACATAAGCTTAATGTATCAATAAAGATTCAAATTAAAACAAAAAACAACAAAAAATATTTCAAGAAGTGCAGAATAGCCCAAAATATCCAAATGCACAGAAACATCAAGAAAGTAGGGACTGACAGACTGTTAAAGTCTCCAACGATTCTGGTAAGAAAGCTGCAGTAGAGGAGGAAGCCACTTCACTTATCTTTGGTGAAGGAATGAAAAGTAAGCAAGGGGGGCAAGATTCCATATAGATAGGATGGCTACCTGCAATGACCCTGCTCACATATTCTACTAAGAATGACGAAACTTTTGCAAAGAGAGAGAATTAAAATCACCCATAGTTTTTGCCTACCACATGGTAAAGAAATAGAGAAGATAGAAAGTCTAGTTAAAATGTAAGTGAGAAAATAAACACCAAGGATTAGTAGAGTCAGTTCTATGTCTCACAATGGAGCTGAGAGTCAGTAAGGGACTGTCTTAGTTACTTTTCTTATTGCTGAGACAAAGAACCTGACACACAAAGTTAAAGGAGGAAAGGTTTCTTTTAGCTCACAGTTGTTAGAGGTTTTAATCCATACTGTAGTTGGCTGGCTCCAAGGCCAGGTGGCATGGCAAAGCAAGGCAGTGGCACAGCCAAAAAGAGTCCATGGTAAGGGAGGCAGGAAGTAGCAAGCAGCAAGCAGTAACCCTTCTTCCTCCCTTATAGTCCATCCGAGATGTAAGCCTATTGACAATGCCACTCACACCTTTAATAGACATTCACACACTCTAGATCCAGCCACCTCTAAAAAGCCCACCTATGGGCACATGAGTCTTTGGGGGGACATCTAGATAACAAGGCATAACAAGGACTGGGAAGAATGGAAGGCAACATAGTGGGGTCTTTGCCTTTACACAGGGTACTCATGAATGTCTTCACTGTGTTTCTGTTACTTGGGTGATTTAACATGTTTCTCTTCATCACTGGTTTTGAACAGTTGGAATAGGACATGCCCTGGTGTGACTTGCACCATGATTGGTGTGCTAGGCCTTTAAATGTTATATTCTAGTACATATATGCACTACTTGATAATGTAATAATATTGTAACAAAATATATTGATGGCCTTGTTAGTTTTAAAATCATTTTTCCCCTGTGGTTCATGTGGAGAGCTTTGATTGTTATGTCTTCAAGTTCATTAGTTTTTTTTTAAATTTGAACCTGTGTATCAGTACATTACACATACACATCATGACCACATTCAACATTGAGAATTTGTATCAGTATATGACATGACTTAACTCTCATTTTTCTCCTTTCCCTACCCACCCTAGAACACCCTGCCCCTATATACATAAGCTTTGTTTCCTTTTCTTTTACCATCACATTTTTTCTTCCCTGTCATTATTTACCCCTAAATCCTATTTCCCTTTGAATATTTACTATTTAACAATATCTATCATGCATTCTGGAACTCATTTGTATCCTCAGTTTCTCGTACTACAGAAAAGATATGATATTTACACATCTGTGACCTATTTATTTCACTTATGGGTATGTCCTTAAGGTATATCCATTTGAGTATAATGACTCAACACTGTCATTTTTTATGGCAGAGTAACATTTTATTAAAAACCCACCTCTTCTTTGTCCAATTCATTGGCATTTTGGTTGTTTTCAAGATTTAGCTATCACAAATTGAGCTGCTATAAACATGGGTCCCCATATGTCACTGTGATACGACTCTTGTAATTATTTCATGTAAATCTTCAGCAGGGGAATAGCAGGATCAAATGGGACCTCTAGTCCTAGTTTTCTGAGGAATCTCTACACTGATCTCTATAGTGGGTGTACCAGTCTATATTCCCACCAACAGTGGAGAACAGTTCCTTTTCCTCCACAGCCTTGTCAACACTTGTTGCTGGCTATTTTTGAAATTTCAGCTATTCTTTGTGGAGTGTGATGAATTCTCAGTGTTGTTTTCATCTGCATCTCTCCAATGACCAGTGATGTTGAATATTTCTTCATATACTTCTCAGCTACTTTTATATTTTCCTCTGAAAAGTGTGTGTTTATTCCATGTGTTCATTTCAGAGGTCCATAAAAAAACTGTTTACAGATATAATGGCAGAAAACTTCACAGGAAAAGGAAAAGAATTAGACATACAGATACATGAGGCATGTAGGACTCCAAATGGCCATGATATAAAAAAATCTACACCTAGGCATATAATTTTCTAGGTTCCAGATACACAACAAGAGAATGAAATACTGAAAGCAGTTAGAGAAAAAAGTAAAAGACTACAAGCAAAGGGAAACCCATCAGGATCACAGCAGACTTTTCAAGCCAAACACTCAATGCAAGAAGAGCCTAGAATGATGTGTTTCAAGCCTTGCAGGAAAACAACCTCCAACCTAGATTGATTTATCCTGTAAAACTATCTTTCAAAATTGATGGGGAAATAAGAGGCTTCCATGACAAAGAACACCTGAAAAACTTCACAAATACCAAACCTGCACTCCAAAAAATTCTATAGTATCTTGTAAAAAAAATTGAAGGTCACAAATTCATGAGAATCAGCAGAGTGAATCATTTGGAAAAGGTGAGAAACTGAATGGGAAGGAGCAAAAGCAAAGAATAAAAGAGCTAAGAACAGAAAAAAATCATGACAGCTCTAAATCAGTCTATACCAGTCATAACCGTTAATGTCAATGGCCTCAATGCACTAATTAAAAGACACACACACTGACAGAATAGATTAAGAAACAAGATCCTACAATATGCTACATACAAGAAAACACCTAATTCAGGAAGAAAGACATAGACTGAAAGTAAAAGCATGGAAAACAATTCTCCATGTGACAGGAAACTGCAAAAAGCAGGAGTGGCTATCCTACTTGCAGACAAAATAAATTTCAAAATAACACTGATTAAGAGAGACAAAGTAGGTCAATACATCCTTGTACAGAGAACAATCCAAGAGAAAGAAAAGATATTCATAAATATTCATGCACCAAATACCAATATACACAACTATTATCAAATATTAATAGATGTGAAAACCCTGATAAGCACTAATACAATAGTAGTAGGGGACTTCAATATGCTGCTGTCACAACTAGACAGATAAACTAGACATTAGTTTTTAATAATATCTAAACTCCTGTGAGCTCTAATTCCATGCAGTGTATTTCTCATGTCAGACATTTCCATTTCTAGAACTTTGATTTTTTCTACATTATGCCTTTCATGTTTCTATCTAATTTTGGCTATATAGAATACATTTAGAATATTTTCATGTCTTTTCTTGATCATTTTACTATGTATAAACTGTAGGTTTTTAGTTGTTTGAACATTCTTCTCATTAGAAGTTACATATTCATGCTATTTTCCATAACCGTTGACTTCTTTAACTATTAGATTCCTAACATCATGGATTTCAGATTTTAGGCTGCTAGAAATTTTTATAGTCCTTTAGTGTCAATGTTTATTTTGGAATGCAGTTAAGTTACATGGAAATGGTTTGAGATTTGGGGCTGTCTTAGATGTCTTAAGACAAGATTGAAGAAGCACGTGACCTAGGGCTAAGTATCTTCAGCAACTGAGACTTTTTTCCTGCTCAATGACCCACAGATTATGAGATTTTCAGTGTTCCTGGCAAGAAAATACACTATTTCCAGCCCTTTATATGCACCAAGATTGCTATCTATAATCCTGTGGGTAGATATTCCTCAGCATCGAATGACTATCTTACCCGTGTGCATTCAGGTATGCCATTGTGGGAAAACATCCTTTCCAGTTTCCCTTCAATTCAGCTCTTTCCACTTAACCAAACCTTAAAAATTTCACTACCTTTTCATCTCTACTTCCACGTTCTCCTTAGCTCAAGAAGTGCACTGGGCTCTGCTTGAGCTCTGACCTCCTTATCAGTACCCTAGGGTCTCAGTGCTCTTAGGAATAAGCAAGCTTGTAATGATAGTAAGGGTCATCTTATTTTGTCTACCTTAGTTGGAACACTGTTATTTGTTGTTCCATATTCTGTGTCCTGAAGTATTATTTCGCTTTGTCTAGTGTGGTTTTTCGTTGTTATTTCAAGCTCGAGGGTAAATCTGGTGTCTGTTAGTACTCCTTGGAAAAAAAAGAGAAGATTGTAACTCATAATTTCATTCAAAGTATATTCCCTAACTTTGCTCATTTAAGGTACCTAAAAGAATAACTTCCTAGCAACAATATGCTGTTTGGTTCACAGATCTTTATTTCCACTACAATTCCCTATTTGAAAATTTAAATGGTTAGATAAAATGGTTTATTCTGGCTTTTGGTTTTGGAAGAAAATAAGGTTATCTTGGTACTTCCTTGGGTGAGAAAATAAGCATTCAAAGACTAATACAGATGTCAGATTGGGGCTGGAGATTTAACTCAGTGGTTCTGGCACATGCCTGGCAAGCACAAGGTCCCTGGTTTGATCCCTGGTAACCACACACCACAATACTAGGTGTAGTGACTCTTGCCCACCAGCAAGCATACCACATATCACAATGTCTGGCATGGTGGCTCACACCTATATTGCCAGCACTTGGGAAGCAGAAGCAGGAAGATTGCTGAGTTGGAGGCTGGCCTGGGCTACATAGTGAGCTCAGAGCCAGTCTGAACTATGAAGCGAGTCCCTGTCTCAAAAAAAAAAAAAAAAAAAAAGATTGTCAAATTAAAGAATCTGAATCACTACTGAAGGTGATCATTATGTAAATATTGTATTATGAAAATTGGTTAAGGGAAAGATGAATAATTATCCAATTTTAAGAAGAAACTATACTTTCTAATTGATGATAGAAAACTTATTGAAAAATGCTCACAAGTAAATATAGGAAATGATATAATTGGGAAAAATCTACCATAATTTTGCAATTCCATAATGAAATTACTGAGTGTAATAGATGAAATGTTAACTAAAAATGATAATTCATACAGAGACAAACAATTAGCTTTCTAATTGGAAAGAAAACAAAGAATAGTGCAGTGAAAACACCTGCTGTTTACATCTTTATCAAAAGCTCAAAATTGACATCATTAATAAGAATAGAATTTGATTTCATATGCCATCCTACAAGTAATTTCATATGCCACCTTATAATATCAAGTAAATAGCCCCCCATGTAAAGTATTTTATTTAAAATATTTAACTTACAGCTAATTATTCTTTAAACAAAACTTCTAATTTATAGGGCTACAGGAGACAAAAGAAATGAGATAATTGAATGTAGTGTCACATACTTGCCATTGGGAGGCTGAGGCAGGAGGATGGCAAGTTTTAGTCCAACCTCGGAAAATTACCAAGACCATATTTCAAAATGAAAGATAAAGAAAGAGCTAAGAATGTAGCTCAGTATGAAGGCCATGGATTCAATCTCTATTTCTGATAAAAAGAAAAAAACACCATGACTGATGACGTCCAGATAGAAACAGTAAGTCAAGCAAATTAAAAGTATTGGAGTTCTATAGGACGACTGTCTCAGTCTCTTTAAAAATTTAATGTTATTACATAGAAAATAGATATTGAGGCAATTCTCAAGAGACACTAAAAAGATGTAAGAGCTAAATATGATAAACTTCAATTGGAATGTTTTAAAGAAGAAATAGCTAAGTAAGATCTTTGTAGACAATTGAGAACTATTTAAATATGTACTAATATTATGTTTAACTAGGAACTTATATTGCATTTTTCTTTAGAGTAACAATGATCTTATGAATAACAGTAATATCTTCAAGAAAGAAATGGAGGACTATCTCCATGTTGAAGAATGTCATTATGTCTGCAAATTTTAAAGGACAAAATGCTAACAGTTCCACCTTGATATTCAATATATGCACTATATTTTATTATTCATTCAACTTTTTATGTGCATTTAAAATTCTTCATAATATATTGGTGGAGAAGAAGACAATTATACCTGAGATTTTGGTATCTAGAAAATTATCTTAAGCTTAGAACCGTGGCAAAAATTTAAATAATCAAAATGTTGATGAAACAACTTAAATGTTTAATAGACATAAGTATATATGTTAGCATTATCAAAAGGAAAAAATTAATCTCCACTATATTTATTATGTTATATTATTGTTATATTATATTCATTATATTTTTGGAAGATCAATTCT
>PVIC010012971.1:11622-38909 GCA_004025085.1 Thryonomys swinderianus
GCTGGCCCTGAGCTCACTATGGTGCCCAGGCAAGCCGCCGCGAACTCAGCAATCCTCCCGTCTCTGCCTCCCGAGTGCTGGGATTACAGGCGTGAGCCACCACGCCCAGCATTATATGTGGTAACCGGGGATCGAACTCAGGTCCTTACGCTTGCGAGGCAGGCGCCGGAACCACTGAGCTAACCCTCCGGCCCTATGATATTTTATATAGGATATAACTAACATGAAAAATTTCTGAGGGAAGGAGAAACCAATACATAGAACAAGGTCAATTGATAACATTAAACCGACAAGAACAGATACTACACTTGATATTAGCCAAAAGGCTGAGAAGCAATTCAATTGATAATATTACACAAGAAAAATGAAATTGGAGCCCTCCCTCAAACTACAAATCAATTTCAGACATATTAAGAGCCCAAAGTTTAGAAAATGTGGAGGGAAGAAAGAAAAATGCTAATAACTGAAACAAAGTTTTAGACTGGTAGATTTGTTTTAGTTTTTAAGAGTGGAAGATAGTTGAACTTCAGAAAAGGACCCAGTAGAGAGAAGGACATCAAAAAGAGCTGGAATAGTATCCTAAAGAAAGAACAAAGTAAGTTTATGTACATAGGGGTGGGAAATTGTATGGTAGGGAGGAGAAGGGGAAAAAATGAGAATTGTCATGTCATATACTGGTACAAATTATCAATGTTGGGTGTGATCATGATGTGTATATACCAATGTACCAATAAAGATTCAAATAAAAAAAAAGAAAGAACAGAGAAAAACATCAAAGTGATTGACAGAACATATGCTAGGTAATTAATAAATGAAAGATTAACAAATGAAAGAGAAGGGATTATCTTGGGTGGAATATGAAGACAAAGGAGATGTTCTCTCCCTGTCCCTGTCCCTGCCCTGCCACTCCCCTTTTCCCTGATAGGTGTGAGATTGAGGTCAACAAGTATACCACTGAGGAGTGTGCTTGTCTTTCTGGCTTTTACCTTCAGCCTTGAGAGAGGTTTCTGTCCCCACAAGAAACGGGTGGCTAAACATCAAACATGAACTCCTCAAACTCCAAGAGCATGGAGATTTGTTCATAGCTATGAGAAAGTATGTACCAGAAAGAAACTTGTTTAGAAAGAATTCCCTAATGATGATCATTCTCTTCAATCATTGTTTATGCACGGGCTTCTCTAAATCTTGAAGAATGGGCATCTTATGAGGTAAATAATGGCATGGTTGGCAAGAACCAGCTACAGAGGAGGCTAGTTCTTTTGAAGCAAAACTGTGTTCATCTTCTGCTCAGCCTGCTGTGAAAGCTTGTTCAAGTAACTTGGTTTCTGAAGCTTTGGTTTCTACTTCAATAATGTGAGGATTTTATTAGTCCAGTTAGTTCAGATTTTTTGGTTGCAAGTAACAGAAACTGACTTTAGCTAAACTGGGAACAAGAACTCATAGGGAGAGGATGGTGTAGTCCTTGACTCAGAGAGAAAGTCACAGATCTCGACTTAGGAAGAGCAGAAAGTAGGGTAGATCTGAAATTCAAGAGGCAAGGAAAGAGAGAATTCTGACCTCTGTATATAGGATTTTCAGAAGTTTTCACCTTTTACTAATATAGTCAAGATTTAAGTTTTAGAAAGTTTATATGTCAATCTAAATTGAGTACTTTATCTCTTCATCCATCAAGCTGGGGAAGAGTATTGTCAGGAACAAGATGTGGGGTAGTTGCTACATGAAACCACATCAAATCCCCATATGCTACATGCCTTTGGCTATCTTATCTGTATACTTATTTCTATACTTAAACCTTCAATCATGCTTTGGCCTAGCACACTGTAAATATTCCAGAAACATACCTTCATCTTCTCTCCAAAGATGGCCAAGTCCAAAACGTGTCCATTTCCAAATTTAGAATTTCTGAGATATGTCTTTATTTTTTAACTGCTCTCAACATGTTTCAAAAGTATGCTGCCTACGGGTCACACAAAGCCTCACAACAACAAAAAATTCATGGTGTTCTATTACTGACAGTGCGTTCACATGAGTGGTGATCTTATGTCTCAGAGAGCCCCACTGGACAGATACGGGAAATGAGGTCTAGAAAGGTGACATATTATCCAAGAGAGCTAGGGTCTGAATCCAGGCTTGTTTGCTCCAAAGCTGTCTGTTTCTTTTATTCACTGGAAGGTTAGAGTGATATAAAGTAAATGGTCTCCTCCAAGAACTTTTAAGAAATCAAATGTTTAAAGCATGAAAACGGAACCCCGAGGAGAGTGTTGCATCATGGAAAACTGAGGTGAATGGTTAGGGGCTGGAGAGAAAAGCACAGAAGATGAGAGGTCTGTATATTTAGTGGAGAGAGGAAGATAAGCACCACTTGCCTATTTTAAAGGTTTCTACAAGATTTTAACACCTTACATTCATTCACAGTTATTCCCTCAACTATCTTTATCCCAACAAATACTTGTTCAGTTTGTTTTCTTAGTAAAGGTTTTGACAGATATAGGTATTAGGTTTGCAGGATTACCTGCCTACTGATTTTTTTAAAATTTAGACATTATAAAGTAAAAGTCCCATTCATAGAGGTAGGATGTATTGAAATCTACTCTTTCAAGAAAACACTTAGATTTTTACTTTATATCAAAAGGCAAAACAAATTCTAAACACATTAAAAAGTTAATGGATTTTAAAAGTAAGAACCATACCAAGAAAACCATAAACGGGAAAAATACGCGAGTAGGAGAAGTCATTTAGAACCTAGAAACAATGAAATGTCGCTGAGGGCTGGGAAGTAAGAAGACACAGGCGTTCCTCAGGCCTTTGTGACTTGAGTGGGTGCCAGCAGAAGTATCCACTGCCTGGTGCTGTATGTACTCCCCAAATACTGAATTCTCTCTAAAAATCTTCTGAGAGCATGCTCTTTTCCACTACTTCTTTCTACCCAACAAAGAACGGTGCCAGACTTTTTATCCTGCTAAGATTTATTCCTAATTTAAATCTTGGAAACAGCACACAGGCACAATTATTTTGGTCAATCAAGGAGAAAGCTTACTCTGTTTCAAAACAAGTCATGCAAGGAAAGATTTAAGGAATTTCATTTTAGCCTGAAGATGTGAAATTTAAACTTCCACTAAAGGACACTTGGGGAAAATGTTTAGAGAAAGTCACGGTGTTGGCTAAACTCTTTCTGAGTGACTTATTCTGAAGGCAGGTATGTGGTAAGGGTTAGTGAGAGCCTCACTTTTGGCACGGTACAAGTTCTCACAGTCTCAAATAACAAGCTGGTCATACTCAGATTTTATTTTCCTTGAAGTGTTTAGATTGCATTCCATAGTTGGCTTGGTAGCTATTTTTCAACTTACACTTTTAAAATATATCTGTGGGTAAGCACAAGAGGTCACAGAGAATGTTTTTTCTTTGTTTTTTGGTTTGGGGTCAGACTACTTGGAACATGATGAATTCCAATAGAAACAAACTAGGACTTAGGGTAATGACTGTAGTCTCTGTGACAGAACTCAAGTCCTTATGTGTCATCTTTGACTGTAATTTTAAAATAAGTGATCATATGGTGTCACACAGTGTGAGAACTTCTGGCAAAGAAAGCAAACTAAGGAATAATGTCACAGTGAGGCACAATGCCAACCATTTGAATGATCTCTAAGCAATAAAGGGTAAATTTTAGGCAGAAAAAAATCACAATTACTAGAATACCAATAATACCACTAAATTGATATATTCTGTCCCATGTCTGTCCCATTTATCTTCAAGTAAGATAAACTTCAACGTATTTATGGACACAGCCTGAAATTAGAATAAAGAACTAAAATATATAAAGGGTGGGGGGTTGTAGGAATATAGAGGGCAGGAGTTGTAGGGAGGGCAGGGAAAAGGGGGGAAAATGAGAATCAAGATGTGTCACGTACAGGTACAAGTTCTCAAAGTTAAATGTGATTATACTGTATGTATAAAATTTACCAATAAATGAGAATTGACCTGTGTCACATATTGGTACAAACTCCCCAATGTTTTGTGTGATTATGAGCTGTGTATATCATGTACCAATAAAGTCTACTGAATAATGAAAAAAAATTTACCAATAAAATCAATTTAAAAATTAGAAAAAGTGTACCAATGGCATTACTGAGGGAAGAGCTTCAGAAAAATCTCAAAGCTATGTATACAAATAGATATAAACCTCACTGAAAAAAAAGAACACAATAGAATTGATAAAAAGGTAGATGGGAGCTGGAGATTTAGCTCAAGTGGTAATGCACCTACCTTGGAAGCACAAGGGCTTGAGTTCAATCCTTGGTTCCACAAAAAAAAAAAAAAAAAGTACATGGCTAGGGAAGGGGGAAAAATAAGAATTAAGTTGTGTGATATACTGGTACAAATTCTCAATGTGGAGTAAAATTGTGATGTGTATATGTAATGTACCAATAAAAAAAGAAATTTATTTTCTAAAGCAAGAGTTTAACAGATTCCATTCCTCCTATTACCCAGGAAGAAACATGGTTTACAGAAACCATTTATGGATTAAACTAGATGGAAAATAAAGTCAACACTTGATCTACCAGAAGTCTTTAAGGTGCTAGGAAAGGAACAGAAGCCTTAATGGGTCACTGTATCAACAGGTTTAAACACTAGGATTAGAGGTCCCTTTTAACCCTGCTATTCCCTTGCTAGGAGTATACTCAACGGAATTAAAAGTACATAGCAGCTCAGTTTGTGATAGCCCAATCTTGGAAACAACCCAGATGCCTGTCAACTGGAGACTGGACAAAGATGTGGGTTTTTGTTTTAAAAAAAATGGAGTATTACTCTGTCATAAAGAATGACGTTTCATTCATTTATGCACAGATGGATACACCTTCAGGACACACTAATAAGTAAAATAAATAGATCACAATATGTAAATACTGTATCTTTTCTCTGGTATGAGAACCTGTAGAGGTAAATGAGTTCTAGAATGTACGATAGATTTTGTGAAATAGGAAATATTCACAGGGAAAGTGGTAGAGGAAAGTAATGAGGAGAAAGAATAAATATGATTTAAAAAGAAAAAGAAAGCACATGTATATAGGGGGTGGAGGGTTGTAGGCTGAGTAGGGATATGGGTAAAAATGAGAATTAACTTGTGTCATATACTGGTAAAAATTCCCCAATGTTGAGTGTGATTGTGAGCTGTCTATCAAATGAACCAATAAAGAATTCAACTTTTTAAAAAGACTGTAATTTTAAGTGAAAATTAACATTCTTTATTAACTAGTCTGATAGTATTCTTAAGCAGGTTTCCCTTTCTCCATTTGTTTCTTTACACTTTTAGTCTTCTGATTTTGTCATCAGATTTATTAGAAAGGATAACTTTTAGTTCTAGCCTGTATCTTCCAGCCTTCCAAGAATATATATTACATCATCAAATTATGTTTTAGTATGTCCCAAGCAGAGTTTATCTTCATCCCAGATGGTATCCATTTTCCCAAATATAACACTACACTTCACAGAATCTTTAAGGTATCTATTATTCGTTTCATGTCGTTTTGTTTCTTATTTCTTTCTCTTTTATATTTTATGTATCTGGCTACTAGTTATAATTACTTCATTTATTCAACAACACATCACTGCTTCTCCAGGTACCATCAACTTCACTTTGATCATGGCAATTGCTGTCTTTTATGTATCTATAGTTTTCCACATATCATCCAGTGTAAAAATTTTAAAATAGTTCAGAGCTCTTCCCAAGGATGAATGCTTTCTAATCACACTTTAAAAAATTTACTTCATCTTATAAGGAGTCACTGATGCAGCCCTCGTGGTATGGTTCACATGTTTGTCTCCTCTTAAATTCGTATTGAAATTAACCTGTCAGTATTTACAAGGGAAACTTTAAAGAGGCAATTAGGCCTAAGGGCTCTGCCTTCTTCACACATGGATTAATCCTGTTACTGTGACAGTGGTTTGTTATAAGGAACAAATTCGTCCTCCCATGCTTTCTCTTCTCTTTGTCCTGCTTCTAAGGAAAATGTACCAAGACCTTTCCAGGTATTGACTTTTTCACACTTGATTTTGGACTCCTGGCTTCCAGAATGGTGAAAAACAAATTTCTGTTCACTGTACGTTGCCTAGCCTGTGATTTTGTCATAGCAGTACAGAGTATAAAGATACTCCTCCTCTGTCTTCAGTTCCACTGCACAATATTCCTTCCTCACCACCTTCAATGCACATTGGCTTTCTATTCTACCACCGCACTATTCTTATTATCTCTTGAAACCATTTTGTTAAACTTCTTACCTATTAGAGTCTTTGCATTAGCTCTTCTTTCTGTCATGTCATCATAGCTTGCCCAGATTCTTAGTTGGCTGTCTTCTTCTGTCATCACGTCTCAGCTGACATGTCTTTCAAACCCCCAAAGAACATTCCCTTCCCTGTAGTTTTTAGGTAGTGATGGCCCTTCATAGCTTTCATCACTAGCTGACACATTCTTTGTTCTTATAAGCTCCATGAGTGTCTGGCACTGCTTCTCATCTGTCTACTTACTGTATTTAGCACCATCATATTTATTAGAATGAATGATTTTTAGTAGCTTTTGTTAGTTCCTGCCTTACATCACCCACAGACTCCTGGAAATATATATTTATTTGGTACTTTTGCCTTAGATGTCCCAAGTAGAATTACATCTCTAACCTAATAGCATCCCTGGTATCTATATAGCTCTCTCACTCTCTCTCTCTCGCTCTCTCTCTCTCTCTCTCTCATATGCAGAAGTGAACATGATAACATGTCATTCTAGGAAATATATTTGCTAGTCATTTGGGTATTATTGCTTGATCCTTATATTGATGCAACTAGGTATTCTTTCTCAGATTTCTTTCTATGATTCTGAAAGGAACTGATTCTGGATTTATACTTTCTACCTTCAAGAAACACATCATTGGTACTTGGTCATAGTCCATCATGTAGTTGTTCTGTCTCTTCAAATTAGCTTTACAGAGTTTGAATACCATCATTCTGTTAGTTTTGTAATCACTATCGATGTTTAATTAGGAAACCATTTTGTTTCAGTCAGCAATAATCATGCCTTGGATAAACTTCATTGGCTGCAATACTGCCACTGAACAAAGCTACCACTTTAGTACTGATTTATTTGTTGTAGTCTTGACTTAATTAGAAAACTAACACAGTATTATATTTATCTAAGTTCACCTTATAATCAACACAGAATGGATGTCTGATAATTTTGTATTTTATGTTTTCTAGTATTATCTCCCTATAATGACTCTAATCTTCACAAAGGGTGATATAAAAATATGAGGAATGGTTAAATTTTAAAAAATTATAAGCACATTGCCAAGAATGATAAGTGTATTCAAAGCAAATGGTAGTACTTTCAGTGGAATTAATGGCAATGTGTCTTTTATTGTAATAATTTTTATTTGATAAATGTTCACAATTTCTGTCAGATGATGCCATTAAAGCTAAGTGTTTTGAATTCATGCAAGACACTGAGGTATCCAGGACAGCACAACTAAAGACATTAATTAATAAGAGGAGATGTCCAGAACTCCTTCACAAAGTGGCAAGAGCCAGGGACAGTGATCAATGCCCATACTCCCAGCAGTTATCAGGCTGGGGCAGGAAGATCACCATGAGTTCAAAGCTGGCCTGGGCTACATAGTGAGTTCAAGGCCAGGCTAAACTGCATAAGTGAGACCCTTTCTTCAAAAAAGAAAGAAAGAAGGTGGCAAGAACAATGGAATAAGTTTGTTATTTTGAGGAGGATTAACCACTTTATGATCAAGATTCAGTTTTTTTTAATTTTTTTGTGAAATTCTCATATTTTCCTAGAAAAAATTAAGAAACAAGAATTCAAAGAGAAAATACTTCATTATATTCCACTGTTAAAAGTGTTCTAAAAGTGGATTAAAGGGTATTGGCAATGTGTTTTCTGGTATCAAATCTGTAAAAACCTTTAAACTTTCACTGGATTTTCGATCACCCTATAAACTATTAGAAAAAATATTTCATTTCTTAAGCTGTTTTCTAATTTGAAAAAATAGAAGGGAAAAAGAAATGTGTCTTGAGGAAGGTCTTTATTTATAGGTTTTACCAAAATAGAATAAATAATTGTAAGAAAAAAAGCAATGGTTTCATTTTACTTCTCAGCAATAAACAGACTGATACCAATTATGAAATTTAAGAAATTATCTCCTGGGGCTGGAGATTTAGCTCAGTGGTTCTGGCGCCTGCCTTGCAAGTGCAAGGTTCCAAATTCGATCCTCGGTAACCACATACAATGCTGTGCGTGGTGACTCACGCCCACCAGCCATCAATACCACATACCATAGTACTGGGCATGGTGGCTCATCCCTGTAATACCAGCACTCGGGAGGCAGAGGCAGGAGGATTGCTGAGGTCAAGGCTAGCCTGGGCTACACAGTGAGCTCAGGGCCAGCCTGAACTACAAAGCAAGACCCTGTCTCAAAAAAAAAAAAATCCTGAAATTGTATCCCCAATTAACTTTTTGCTTTATGCATTTCTTTGGAGTAAAATCACTGAAACTTAATCCTCTACCATTTTAATACTTTCTAAGTCACATAACTTCTATCTCAGTTTTAATTCACTTCTTTAAGGAAACATTCTTTACATCTCATTTCCTGAGCCTGCTCTGCACCCTAATACAGTGCTGCTCTGCATGCCGTTTTCAAAATTAACCTAATTGGAAATGGTGGAGGCCATTTGAACTGTGAAAACTTATTATCTCTAATAATATTTATTGATTACTAAAGTCATATTGAAGATTTAGCTCATGCTCAATTACACAAAATCTACAATACATTCAGAATGTCACACTAATTAGTAAATAAATCAATAACAATTGCCATTTACTGAGGAAGTGTTACATCTTAGGAAGAATACTAAAGACTATAAGCAGATGACTTTCCTATTTGCAACAAGCCTAAGGGGAACACAAGTTCTGCTTGACCATAGTGTCCATGCCACACAAAGACTGCACTATCTTATTGCTCTTACTTGATAAATGGGAAACTGAAGCTTGGAGAGCTTAAGAAATATTTTCAAGTAAGTGACAAGAGAAAGAATTCAAATGGGGCTTATGGCTACAATGTCTCCATTCCTCATGGACAATGCCCATGTTCTTATAGAAGGTAAGACCACGAGGCCCAAATTGGGAGTAGTGTGGTCTTTGTGTGGCATGGACACTATGGTCAAGCAGACTTGTGTTCTGATTCTGCTCTACCTTTACCATAATCAGCATGCAGAGGGAGCTAGATTGGCTGACTTTATTGGCACTGGTAGAAAGGTTAGCACAAGGTCTCCTAAAATGATATCTAAGCATTTGTTTATGGTTTGTTGAAAACAGAAGTAGTATTTGGAATTACAAACTCTACATGTAAATCCTAGGTCTAGGAATTCTTTGGATAAGTTACTTAATGTGTCTGAACCTTAGTTTTGTTTGTATAGATTTGACAGTATCACTATCTTCCTCCTCGACATGCTTCAGGCATTAAGCTATACAAAACTGTACTGGGGCAGCAATCTAAGTGGAAATCCAAAGTGATGAGCAAAATTATGGAAAGATTCTACCAGAAACTTATTTGCATGGGTATTCTGGAATCTTCTGGTCTGAGGTGGTGAGATGACTTTAATCTGTATCTTTTTGCAGAGGAACTCAGAGTCTCCAAGAAGAAAATGCATGCTCAGGGGAAAAGGACCACATCTGTGACAGTTAAACTGTACGTATTATCAACTCTATTTGTTTGGGAGCTTCCCAGGAGATTAGCAAAGCCACACTTCTGGTATGTCTGACTAGAGTTTGGATGGAAATACAATTTGGTATCTGTCAGTAGAAATTTGCTCCCAACCTAATTATCTCAATTTAGGACCAAATCAAGTAGAGCATAAAAACTAAGAGCTTATCACTAGTCTCTTTGTAGAACTTTACAAGAAAAAGCTATTCTAGAACCATTCTAAAAGAGGTAAACACAAGAAAAGCATCTCTTTTACTTTGCCACAAACCATTTCACAGCTTTTGAGGCTTGCTCTTCTAGGAAATTCTGGCCAAACCCTGGGAATACTAGTGACATGTGAAAGAAAAAAAAAGAGTAGCTTTTTTTTTTCAGAGTAGTAGATCTTGGGAAAAGACCCAGGTGTGCTTGTTGCAGGGCCATTAACACTCAGTGGATGTGACTCCACACACAGGGGACCTGGTTGAGCTGTGCTACTTACTATTCAGCAGAAAAGGACTTGCTAACAAGCACATTTGCAACATCCTCTGGACAGTACAAGTTCTAACAGGCATTATAGAACAGTCTGAGGTCCCATGAAAGCACACAGGAACAAAAGAAAAAGGCCAGTGGATTGTGTTGAGATTGGGTTATGTTTTCTTATCCTCAATTTTCTCCTGCTCTTAACTCCTCTCTCCACCACTAGACATGTTCACGGTATTTTTGTGCCTTGAACATGGTATTTCTGTGCCAAAATGTAGCTTGTTTGGGGTGTTAGCAGTAGTCATCACAGTAGTTTGACTTCTTTCTGTCTTCCAGAGTTTAAGTCATTAAGTATTGCATGGAAAAATCAATGGTTTCAACTAGAAATTGCTACATTAAACCTATACTAAAACCTCTCTCCTGTTCCTAACAGCATAGGATAAAGAACTAACATATGTGTGTCTTTTCTGCATTTTTCAGGTTTCTGTTAATGGTCTCCCATGAGTAATTACTTGAATATTTTCCTTCTCAAGAAAATAATAGTATTACAGTCAAATTCTCAGCAGACAAGAATAGCATTCTGTACTGGGGAAAAAAATGTTTGCAGATAATGATCTGTTAAAAGTTATGGTCAGATGATGCAAAATCTCAACAAGTTTATTTTTTCAGAAGTTGAGAAAGTCGTTATAAAATTTACATGTACACTAAAAAGTTCTAAATAGCCAAAATCGTGTTTTTTTGAGACAGGGTCTTACTTTGTAGTTCAGGCTAACCCTGAGCTCACTATGTAGCCCAGGCAAGCCTCGAACTCAGCAATCCTCCTCTCTCTGCCTCCCAAGTGCTGGGATTAAAGGTGTGAGCCACCACATCTGGCCAAAATCACTTTGATTAAGATCTATAAAAGGAGAAATCACGCTACCGCCCACTGGAGACGTAATCTATGGCTGCAGTTATATATTCAGATTATTAGATTCATTAGATAATAAACTCACATTAGGCCAATTGATTTTTGACAATGGCACAAAGGCAATTCAACAAAGGGAAGAATAATGTTTTCAACAGACAATGTAACTGGAATTCATATGCAAAAAAGAATGAGCTTCATTTTTAATCTCATACCTTTTACATAAATGAAGTCCCAATTAGATCATAGATCATCTAAAAAGTAAAATTATAACATTTTTCTGAAAACTATTTTCATGACCCAGGAATTCTCAGACATTAACCAAAATACATGATCTATTACAGACAAAAATTGATATACTGATGTATCAATTGATATATGAATATATCAGACAAAAATTTATATGCCTTTACAATATATATCATCAAAATTTAAAACATGTGTTCTACAAAATTACAGGTTAAGGCAATGCAAAGACACAGACTGAAAAGAAATATCTACATATCACTTTTTGATGGAGTTGTACCCAGAATATATAAAGATCCCTCAAACTCAAATTTGATGGTAAAAAAAAGGAAACAAACTTGTGCATATAGGGGTGGGGAGTTGTAGGGTGGGTAGGGGAAGGAGAAAAATGAGAATTAGGTTATGTCATATACTGGTACAAGTTCTCAATGTTGAGCATAATTGTGATGCGTATATATAACATACCAATAAAGATTCAAATTTTTAAAAAACCTCAATAGCCAGAACACAATAGCCCAATTTTAATATGAAAAAAAGATTTGAATGGACATTTTCACAAAGAGACTATATTACTGCAAATAAACACATGAAAAGATGTTAAACATCCTTAGTCATGGGATAAATGCAAATTAAAACTATGACAGACAACTCTTCATAGGTAGGAAGAATACACAGTATCTGAAACTCTAGAATATAAAATGCTATAACCACTCTGGAAAACAGTGTAGCAGTTATTATAAAATTAAACATTCATTTTTACCCCAGTAATCCCACTCATATGCATTCATAGAAATGAAAATATATGTATACATAAAAACCAGAATGTGCATGTTTTCAGTATCTCTATAGATGTCAAGAAGCTAAAGGGCTAGGGATTTGTCCCAGTGGTTCAATATCTGCCTACCAAGTGCAAGGTCCCCAGTTCAATTCCCAGTATATATACTATGATGTTGGGTGTAGTGACTCACGTCTGTAACCTAGTACTTAGGAGGCAGAGGCAGGAGGACTACTATGAGTTCAAGGCTAGCCTGGGCTACATAGAGAGCTCAGGGCCAGCCTGAAGTACAAAGCAAGACCCTGTCTCAAGAAAACAAAAACAAAAACAAAAACTGAATATTTTTGGTTTTTAACAGCAAAATGGACAATCAAGCTGAGGTACCTTCACACAGTGGTGAAAAGGAATGTGCTATTAATATGCCACTGAATGAATCTTAAAGGTATTTTTCTGATTGAAAGAAACTAGTGTTATAATTTTACACAATATGTTATTGATAGTCTTTAAAAACAAAGCTGTAATGATGAGCAAAGTCGGAGCACAAGGGGTTATTTGAGACAAGGGAACAATTCTGTATCTTATTTATAGTGAGTACATGAATCCACACGTGAGTTAATTTACAGAACTGTACATGAAAAGGTCAACTCAATTAAAACATCCTTAAGATCAGTACCTTTACAAATTCTTGTTGTATTCTGATATTATTTATTGTTGTCTTTTTTAACAGATCCTCATTGATTTCTCTAATTAATCCACAATGTCAAGAAAAATTATTTCACTGAAATCTTTCCCAAAGGTACTGATGATCTGTTCTTCTACCCCTTAAGATGTCTCTAATAATTCTGCCTCACCCTGCCCTGCCATGACTACTCCTATATCCTGTATCATTCCTCTTGGCACATATCCTAACACTTAGGATATTCAAACAATGTGTCAGGTACATATATTGGTCTGTCATGACCAAAATTCTTTTTTCCTAAAAAAGCATGCAGAGAGAGAACAAACCCAGACTTTCTGGAGCCAGAGTAATCAAAATGTTATGTTGAAAAAAGAGCCAATATTATGAGAGTGAGACTTTCGGGAGGATAGTTTAGGACAAAACACCAGTATGCACGGAACTCTGATGGCCTACTACATGATTAATAACAAAATTTCATTGAAGAATATCCATACGCTGAGACACACACACATACACACACACACGCACACACACACACACACACTGACCTACCTGCCCTGAGCTCAGAGTTACCACTATCCATTGAAAGTGACTAGATATGATCAAACTGAGATAGTTTTCTTTTCTGTTTTGTTTTGGGGTTGAACATGCTCATAAAATTTCATTTCATATCCTTTTAGGCAGGCCTCTTTCTTTTAGTTTAATCGGAAGTTTTCTCTGCCCTACTTTCTAATTAAATTATCTTGATAATTCTGATCATCTGGATTTTTGTGGTCAAATTCTGGAGAAGGCCAGGGTCTTTTTACACTGGTGAAGTTCTGACACTGGCTCATTCCCCTCCCCAGGAAAATTTGTCTCTGTGGTTTTCACTGCTGGGGGTTCTCAATCACTTTAATTCAACAAACACTAATAAAATACTTACCATGTGCCAGGTAAGAAGCTGTATTAACATATATTAAGAGTTGTGAGGCATGTAATACTTAAGACAGGCACAGCTTTGCATTCATAATGACCACAAACTAGTAACTGTATGTAGCAAAGGGGCCAATTTTTATAGGACCTGTGTATAGGATACTAAGTTCTGGATGCTTCCAGTAGAGTAGGTACCTGACTCAGGCAATGAAATATAGAAAAGAGTTCCCATGGGTTGGAGATTTAGCTCAGTGGTTCCAGTGCCTGCCTGGCAAGCACAAGGTCCCTGGTCCAATCCCCAGTAACCACATACAACAATACCAGGCATGTTGACTCATGCCTATGAGTAATCAGTACCACATACCACAGTGCTGGGCGTGGTGGATCACGCCTATCATCACAGCACTCCGGAGGCAGAGGAAGGAGGATTGCTGAGTTTGAGACTTGCCTGGTATACACAGTGAGCTCAGGGCCAGCCTGAACTACAAAGCGAGACTCTCTTTAAAAAAAAAAAAGAGAGGGAAAGACTCGTGGCTGAGTTTTCAGAGTAAGTGACACTTAGGTGTATTTGTTGCAAGAAAAGGAAACGTAATTGGTTAATTTAAACCAAGGGAAGTGAATGGGAGGGTACCAAGAACTCTCAGATTAATAAAATGGCTTGGGGCAGAGATTAGGAATGGAATTAAGTTGAGAACTACAATTTGGTTCCTAAGTATCTATCACCCCTGCCAGGCTGAGACAGTGAATTCTCTTATATCCCCAAAGACGATTCTACATAGGCGCCGCTTCTGTGTGACAATGCTTCAGTTTTATGATATATACATGGCTTTTTTCCTTACAGCACAGGTACTCAAGGGACCAGGTATCTGGCTTTCGGCAGCTCTTCCATTCCAAACCTACACTGCCAGGTTTCCAAGCACAGGTTTTTCTGCTGGGTAGCCAAGAAAAAAAATAAATAACAAATATCTAGAAATGACCCTTTGTTTGTTTTTGAAAACTTTCTGACTTTCATTGTGATTGGAAGGGATAAATATACTTTTTAAGTCTAAGAAATGAAGGTGCTGGTTCATCTGTTCTATCTGGCTTTGCCTGGACTCTGAGCTGAGTTGCCAAGGTAAGTGGAGAAAGGAGAGATTCTGGTTTTAAGTTTTGGATATTTCAGGGCCAACTTACAGCTATCTGTGATAATGTAAGTATAAAGAGGAAGGGCCTTGGGTTTCAGCCTCTAGGAAAGAAAAGTTGAAGTGTAAGCAAAGTGAAAAATAAAAGGAAAACAAACACAGTTATTTGAAGTCTAAGAAAGCAGAACAATGACCATAAAGAGACTGGTTTTATATATTTTTGGGGAATAAGAAAAAGCACAAAAAAATCAATTATCTTACAACACTAGAGATACTGATTTACAGATCACAATAGAAACAATACAGTTAATTAAAGAAATAATTTACAGGCAGTCAAAGGAAGAGTTTGGGGTTTTGTGTCCGAGTTATTTTAAAAGGAAATTAAGAGTTCCAGTTCCCCTACCCCTCCCCAAAGTGAAATGGCTGTTTAGCCCTCACATTTTCAAGCCAAACCACGAATTCCTGACTGGGTCGCATGAGCCCTTTCATATTTCCTTTGATGTGTGAGTCTGTGGAATGGGGTGACCATTCTCTTGCTGGGCTCTCAGCTTCAGGGCAGATACACAGAGAATGTAGATCAAGAAAAAAAAAAACATCTAGCTGGCTAGAAGTGCAGAATTAAATATTAGAGATGAGAGAGATTTTAATCAAAATTATTAACAGTGAGCTGTATCTGTGTTAGGACAATTAGTTTGGGGTCTCTACATGTGAATTAGGGAGATACTTAAAATTATATACCCTGTTGTTTACTGAAGGCCTGTTATCAAGCATTGCTCCTTAAGAATTCACTGAATTCTCATACCAATCTAAAGGCTGAATAAAATTATTGTGTCTGGTGCCAGTGGTTTCTTTTGCTGTGCAGAATCTTTTTAGTAGGATGAGATCCCCTTTGTTGATTCTTTCTGCTAGTTCTTGTGCTATAGAGGTTTTGTTCATAAAGTCTCTGCCTAAACCAATGTCTCCTAACCTGTTTTGCAGCAGGTTTATTGTTTCTGTTTTAATGTTTAAGTCTCAAATCCATTGTGATTTTAGTTTAGTACACCGTGAAAGAGATAGGTCTAGCTTTAGTTTTTGGCAGGTTAAAGCCCAATTTTTCCAGCACTATTTGTTAAGGAGGCTGCCTTTCCTCCATTGGGGATGTTTGGCTCCTTTGACCAAAATAAGGTGGCTTAGTGTATCTGGAGTTGTTTCTGGACCTTCTAATCTATTCCAGTGGTCCTCAGATCTGGTACTTTGCCATAGTTTTTGTAGGGCTACTATCTAGAATATATATTTTTAAATTTATTTTTTATTTTTTATTTTTGTTTTTTGAGACAGGGTCTCGTTTTGTAGTTCAGGCTGGCCCTGAGCTCACTATGTAGCCCAGGCAAGCCTCGAGCTCAGCAATCCTCCTGCCTCTGCCTCCCAAGTGCTGGGATTACAGGCATGAGCCACCATGCCCAGCACTGTGGTATGTGGTATTGATGGCTGGTGGGAGTGAGTCACCACGCCCAGTATTGTATATGGATACCAGGGATCAAACTCAGGACCCTGAGCTTGTAAAGCAGGCGCTGGAACTGAGCTAAATCTCCAGCCCATATCTAGAATATATAAAGAACTTAAACAAATCAGTTTCCCCAAGTTTAAAGACCCAATTCAAATATGGGCATCAGAAATGAACAGACACTTCTCAGAAGTAAAAGCAGCCAAAAAGCATATGAAGAAATGTTCAACATCACTGGTCATTCAAGAGATACAGGATGAAAACAACACTGAGATTTCATCTCACTCCACAAACAATGGCTGCTATTGTGAAATCAACCAGCAATGTATGCTGGTGAGGCTGAGCGGAAAAAGGAACCCTTCTCCACTGTTGGTGGGACTGTAGACTTGTACAACTATTGCGGAGATCAGTGTGGAGATTCCTCAGAAAACTAGGATTAGAGGTCCCATTTGACCCAGCTATTCCCCTGCTAGGAATATACTCAACAGAATCAAAAGAATCATATTATAAAGTGAAATAAATATGGGTAAAAATGAGAATTAACTTCTTTCATATACTAGTACAAATTTCCCAATGTTGAATGTGATTTGTGAGCTGCACATAAAATGTACCAATAAAGAATTCAAGTAAAAAAAATTATTGTTTCTGTTGCACAGAGGAATGAGAAAAGTATGCTGATAACTTGCCCATATCTTCACATGTACACACAAAACTGAGACTTGAACTTGAGCCATGGAACATTTCAGTGGATAGTTGATTTCTGCCACAGATAACAGAATGTGACCAAAAGTCACACAGATCCTAAAACATAGTTGTTTAGCATGATAGAGACTCTAGAGGGAGGCCTGTTCAGCAGCCTAGTAATGTCATCAAGAACTAAAAGTAGTTGTGGTTTGGATCAAAAATGGCCCCCAAAGTCTGGTGTGCTTACAGGTGGAGCTTTTGAAAAATGATTGGACCATCAGAGCTCTACATGCATCAATAGTCTATTGAGTTAATAAGTGAATATGCTGTTGTGAAGTGGAGCTGGTTGGAGGAAGTAGGTCACTGAGGAAAGACTTAGAAGGGTCCCTAGGACTTCTTCTGTATCTAGCTCTTTCTGTCTCTCTCTCTGGTTCCTGGTTGCCATGAGGTGAGCAGCTTTCCTTTATTATATATACCCTTTGGCCATGATGTTTCTCTGCTGAAGCAAGCTGACCAGGGACTGAAATCTCTGAAACCATGAGCCAAAATAAATCCATCCTCTTTCAGGGACTTTCCTTGAGTATTTAGTTATAGTGATGAAAAGGGAACTGACTAATACAGAAATTTTTACTTTTCCACTCTATCATTTGTGTTGGTGAATCTCAAACTCCAGAACATAGACAGCTGTGGGAGTTTCAGGCATCTCACAAAGTCATGGCCATATACATTTAAAACAAGGAAGAATGGGTTTTTTTGTAAGATTCCTTTTTTTTCCATCTTCCAAAGAAAGACTCCCTCTCCTTTTGTCCCCAGTAGGTTTCTCTGGATGTGTTATTGACTAGTAAAAGTCACACATGTATTCTTTCTTTAGAAATTGCATTATTGGTATATTTTAAATATATATCATGATCATACTCAACATTGGGAATTTGTATATGACACAAGTTAGTTAATTCTCATTTTTATGCATTTCCCTATCCACCCTACAACTTCCCTATTCCCTTTTTTTAACATTATATTTTTTTATTCCATATTACTTACCCCTACCTTTTTCCCTTTGAATATTTTCTATTTCACAATATCTGTCATACATTCTAGAACTCATTTACATCTACAGGTTCTCATACCAGAGAAAAGACGCAGTATTTACACATCTGTGACCTATTTATTTCACTTATGAATATGACCTCAAGGTACGTCCATTTGAGTATAATGACTGATACTTATGATTCTTTATAGCAGAGTAATACCCCATTTTATTTTTTTTAAAAACCCACATTTTCCTAACCCAATCTCCAGTTGATGATCATTTTGGTCGTTTCCAAGATTTAGCTATCACACGCTGAGCTGCTATAAACATGGGTAGACATATGTCGCTATAATGATTCTTTTAATTCTTTCACGTACATTCCTAGCAGGTGAATAGCAAGGTCAAATGGGACCTCTAATCCTATTTTTTTGAGGGATCTCCACACAGATGTCCAAAGTGGCTGCACCAGCCTACATTCCCACCAATAGTAAAGAAGGGTTCCTTCCTCCTTGCAGCCTCGCCAGCAATTATTGCTGGTTAATTTTGCAATAGCAGCCATTCTTTGTGGAATTAGATGAAATCTCAGTGTTGTTTTCATCTGCAGCCCTCGAATGACCAGTGATATTGGGCATTTCTTCATATGCTTCTTGGCTGCTTTTACTTCTGCCTCTGAGAAATGTCTGTTCATTCAGATGCTATTTCTGAATTGGGACTTTAAATTTGGAGAGGGGGCTGACTTTTTAAGCTCTTTATATATTCTAGATAGTATAGCCCTTTGTCTGAGAATCAACTAGTAAAGATTTTTTCCCCATGTTGTTGGTTGACTTTTAGCTGTGCCAATGGTTTCTTTTGCTGTGCAGAAGCTTTTTAATAGGATGAAGTCCCGTTTGTTAACTTTCTGCTAGTTCTTGTGCTATAGAGGTTTTATTCTTAATTTCTTTTCCTAAGCCAATGTCTCCAAGAGTTCTGCCTAACCTGTTTTCCAGCAGGTTTAGTGTTTCTGTTTTAATGTTTAGGTCTTTAATCCACTGTGATTTTAATTTAGTACATGGTGAAAAAGATAGGTGTAGTTTCTTTAGTCTTTGGCAGGTTGAAGCCCCGTTTTTTCAGCACCATTTGTTAAAGACACTATCTTTCCTCCACTGAGGATGTTTGGCTCCTTTGTCAAAGATGAAGTAGCTTAGTGTATCTGGAGTTGTTTCTGGGTTTTCTGATCTATTCTACTGGTCCTCAGGTCTGTTACAACCAAGGGATCACCAAAGAAATTAAACAGTTTTTACTGTTTAAGTGATAACCTCAGTACAACATACAAGAATTTATGGAATACAATGAAAGCAATGTTACAAGGGAAACTTATAGCAGTGAACACCTACACAGGGAAAACACAATAAGCTCAAATTAAACAATCTAATGCTGAACCTCAAGCTACTAGAAAAGGAGGAGCAAGACAAACCCAAAGCTTGTAGTGGGGGGAAATTATAAGGATCAGAGATGAAATCAATGCAATGGAGATTAAGAGAATGATACGGAAAGTCAGTGAATCAAAGAATTGGTTCTTTGAAAGAATACACACATTTATTCTTAATTTAATAAGATTCAACGTTATGCAATTCCCAAAATTGGTTTAGATTAATAATGATTCATTGCTTGAGTTTGTTAAAGGTGTTGACTCTTTTTGGCAATCAAAACAAAAGGGTTTATAGGAAGGGGTGGCAGCGATGGTTATTGAGAAGACAAGAAAATTTGTCGGCCATTTGTACTAAAACCAACTTCTTGTCCAAGGAAGTTATGTAATTCTAAAACAGCTGATAAAATGAAGATTAGGAAAGAAGAAGAAAGAGAAGAGGGCAAGGAAGAAAAATGTATTGAGGAAAAATTTGTTATGTAGATTATATTAGTCCCTTTTACATACTTAGTCATATGTTCTTCATATGGTACTCATTTTTGTTATACCTGCTTTCCTAAAGCTCTGAGGTCCTTAAATTATACATCCTCAAAATAATAGTGTTGCCTTGAATCCAAATGGACTAATAGAAAGTATACGCTCTTTAACTTTTAAGGGAGGTCATTCGCCTTACTCAGCTTTTCTTTAGAAGTCATTCACCTTAGAATAAGTGTAAAGGAGAAGAGCATCAGAGAAAAAGTGCCACCTTCTGTGAAACTTATCTAATGTGACTTTGTACCTCCTCTCCTCTCAATGCCACATGTTAAATTAAGTGATCTGTATGTTAGTTGAGTATGCAGCCTGCAGTGCATCTGTCCATGTTTTTACTTTTTGTTTTTATGCAACGGGGAAAAGGAAACTTATTATTCTCTCCTGGAAGTCTATTTCCATAATTTGAAAGCTATCGCCATTGCAGGCACCACTGGTGGGAAACAAGGAAAAAAGAAAAAAAAAACAATAAATGGAACAAGGAGCTCTAGAGGGGCTTCTAATATTTCATTGTTATTGAAAATTACACTTCATAAAAAGTCTTGTTCATTTAAAGTTTAAAGTGACAGAAAAGGGACTTTTATACTTGGGTCTGCTAAATGTATGATAAATCAAAAAAGATGGGACAAGGAGAAACTTCAAGAAAAACAAACCAGAAAATCAGTGTGCAGTATAAATAACACTTCATTAGTGCTGCAGTGCCTTAAAAAACAGTCTAGAAAATTCCACAGAGAAATCATGATACACAGCATAGAAGAGAGTAATTTACTATTGTTAGAGGTTTGTAATTCCTACGATGGAAAGGGGAATGTATGCATGTAACTCTTTAATGATAGTGCACTTGTAAGCACAAATCCTTAAATGATGAGATATGAATATATTTTACAAATTACAGTTGCATCTTTGGTGACCCATAGAGAGCTGTGGCCTCAGGAGTTTGCTCCTTCCCCTCTGCCTCTCAGGAGAAGCCAGGCTCCGGATGAAGGTCAATGCTTTATTCCCTTGCTCGTCAGGCACACATCAACACCGTACACATACAACCTTTAGTAGCAGTCAGTGCCAAAGGCATGGCAGCATGCCACACCATCCCCCAAACATTCTCAGCAGGAACCCAAGGGTTTTCTGTGAGGAAAAGGTTTCTGTACTGAGTTTTAGACCCTTCAGCTTAGTGTGAATCCCTACAAAAATAAAGTATAGGAAAGTTAATAATTTTACTCTCTACTCTCCAGTCTCCTTTCCTTTTTTCAGATAGTATCTTCTTTTTCATTCCATTTAATTCTTAAACTCTTCTGGATAAAATCTTCTCTAAACCAGACCTGAAGCTTATTAACATGGAAATGCAAATGGAAGGTAATAATTTAAATATTACTTCTTCCACAGCCATTTTTTGGTTTTAAAATGGCTCAAGTCTTTAAACTGAGAAAATTTTAGAAAGAAATTCAAAGGCTTGTTCTCTGGACAAGGATGCCGAAACGTTAGATGTGGAACAGGGGTTTCTAAGAGGCTAGATTGGACACTGTGGAGGGATTATTAGAATTTAATCAGGAAACTATAAGAGTTATAGTGAAAGAGAGAACAAAGCAGTAGATCAAATATGAATGTGAGATCAAGCAAACATAAGAATTGAGATTCCAGGTTATTAGCAGGATGAAAGGGAGCAGGATCGTAAGAATAGGGTTCCAGGACTGGTGGCTCAGGGGGAGGCTGCGAATACCACAGGAAAGCCAGAAGCGTGAGTATAAGTATGCAAATTGTTTTGGTGCATGGGGGCAGATGGAAGGTTCTTCACCTGAGGGAAGGTGGGATAGCTGAGAAAGCAGTGGGCCTTGGGCAGCCTATACACGATTTGAAACACTATAACCTCATTAAAATGTGTAAGGGGAAGACTGAGAGCTTTGATTAAATTCTCAGAGAAATACGGCATCCTAAAATGACTAGGTTTAGCAATCAATAGAAGGGGTCTTCAGAGGTTATGAGACACCAGTTCAGTGGAACCACTGGTTGCGTGGTTAGCCTGTTTCTCACCCTCGGATTCTCCCTTCAGCATCTGAAGGAGAGTTGGTAACCCACATGTATATCTCCATTTCCTTCTTCCAGTTGGTAACCCTGTTTTATTCGCCTCGATGCACTCTCCTGCTCTCACACTGAGTGTTGGTCATTCCAGTGTCCACGTGTCTGCTGCTGGTAGACAAGTCTACATAGCTACAATCCACAGTCTTTTAGATCTCTCAAGTGTGAAAAAGGTGGTAGGTCATCACATATCCTGAGCTCAAGAACAATAGTAAAATGCCCTATAAGATGACAGTAGACAAGTTGGTAATTTAGTACATGTACACTAATAGCTCTTTTAAAAAATCATTTTTGATTGTACATTCTATGAGTGCTTTAACTTCAAATATTTTATAAACTCATGAAGCACAAGCCTCCAAGGCAGTGATCAGATAGGTTCTTTGCAAACCCTGTATAGATAATCTTATCTTTGGATGTAGAAGACTTGGAATCCATTTTCTTGAAGCCATGAGTACAAATAATGTTTGCTTTTGACAACTTGTTACTTATGGACATATTAAGGGGTAGAAGTGTCCTGTTACTACTGGAGACAAACCCCAGCATAACAACACAAACTATTACGGAGGAAATCAGTTTTAGGAAAACCATGGCCCCTTCTGGTTCTTTGAAAAATGGCAAATGTATATTTTACGCCTGAATTCAAGGATTTTCTGGTTTACATCCCAGTTTCATACTGGGGAACTTATTTGCAATGTATATGTTGCTTTTTAAATTGGCTGACAAAAGTGACTTATCCTGTAGGTGGATGTAACAGGGAAAAAAGGGAGGTAAAGATTCAGATGGAAAGAGATGAATGTGAAAATAGGAAAACAGTTCCTTTATGAAAACTTTAAGTTAACCAGCAGTAACAATAAAGATGAATTGTTATGGAGGAGGCTTGGCTTAAGCTTCTGCAGCAAAACCAAATGTTTGCCATTAAGAGGTATTCTACTCTGCAGCAGGAGGGCTTGTGTCCAGGCTCAACATTGCTAGAGAAGCCTAGAGGGTTTTCTTAAAAGTCAAATTGTTTGTATTCCATGAAAACAGAATTAAACATAGCAATAGTTCACTTTTCTAGCTCATTCGAAATAAGCTGTTCTCCAAAAATGCATTTTTCAAATGATCCTTAGGTTCAAGCTATGGTTTAACAAAGTTTGCCAAACTTCTTTGCCCTATTCTGACTCGCACAACGATCTATAGCATTAAGGCATGGGAGGCTTGCTTAGTCCTACTTGAAGATGGACTTTCACAATAAACTTAACAGTAAATAACTTATTTTTCTCACAATCCCTTACCATGGCTTCAGGACTTCTGACCCTAGGTATCATTCAGAAGTCTTCTAAATATATCAAATATAAGATAAATTATGAAACTCTGGATTTATTTACTGTTAACAAAGAGTCCAAATAAAATTGAGTTGAATTTATTAAAAGTTTTGAGCATCTTTTAATGTGTCAAGCACTATTTAGTACAAACAACAGAGACTGATGCTGGATCCTGGATTTAAGGAATCTCTGGCATGAGATCAGGAGGGACACTGGGATATTACTGGACTGTTGCTAAGGGCTGGAATGGATCATTACTAGCAAGGCCAATTAGGAAAGAAAGAAGTTAGAGCTGTATGGACAGATCATGAACCAAATCAGAGTGTGGGCAAAGAATGGTAGGGTCTCTAGCAAGATAAAGCCAGATGTGGGCAAGAAGAACTATGTGGACAGTTACTGCCAACATGTTAATAGCTTTTTCATATATGTGATCAGTTCTACTTTCCAGTCTGAAAGGAGTCAGTCTCAGTGTTTGTGAAGTTCTCAGAGGATGCCAATGAAAGAGACAGAGACAGAGACAGAGACAGAGACAGAGACAGAGACAGAGATGAGGGGAGAGACAGAGAGAGAAAGAGAGAGAGCGGGAGGGAGACAGAGAGCCTAAGTCAATGTTTTCACTATCCAAAACTTCATTTTCTGTAATTATATAATCACGTTTCATTGGCTTATATAGAAATGAAATTTTTATCCTGCTGGAATTTTTGGGAGACTTTTTCCTATCTTAAAGTGTTAGGATTGCCCTCATGAGGAAGTACACAAATCTTATTCTACTGATTTTTCATGCTGAAGCTTGGGTTATCCATTGACTTTTTGGCAGTTGGAGACCAGAGTTTCCTGCTGCAAGGAGGAAAGGCAGTATCATATCAGGCTTCAAAGTCAGCATACCCCTAAGATAAATGTCTAACCAACAGAAATATTCCCTCATCATCAAAATCAAATTTATGCCTCTTTCTTCATCCTTGGTTTGTTTCCCCTACTATGGCAGATCCATTTCTGCCAGCTCCCAACTCTTTCCAGCTCTGTCTTCCCTTGGCAATAGCTTTCATTCTTGGACCATAATGATTCAAGTCAGTTCCAGTACTGGTCAGAGGAGGTTTCTCATTTCTTTGGAGTTTCTGGCTCCTTCCTGAAGTGATTTCGAACTGATGAAGTGGCTTTGGAAGCCTGAGGTTCCTCAGAAGTCTCCTTAGCATCCCGTGCTTCACTGTACCCTCTCAGCCATGCATCCACTGGGAAACCTATCAGCAGACCTGGATCACCCTGGAATTTCTGCTCCTGGCCCACTTCTGAGAAACTCTTTAGGATTCTCCGGTCTTTTCTTTAGCGCTTGCCTTCTCTTTTAAACAATGGGATTCTTCTCCTGAAGTAGAACTCTACTAAACTTTTCAAGCAAAGAGGGAGCACCTGTAGAACAAATCCAAGCCCTTGCATATGGCCTGAAAGTCACTCTGGACCATCAGTATAATTACGATTTGTTGTTACAGCTTCTCATTTTTTTTTTTTTTTGTGGTACCAGGGATTGAACTTGGGTCCTTCTGCTTCCAAGGTAGGTGTGGTACCACTTGAGCTAAATCCCTGGCCCAGCTTCTCATTTTTGAGTCCTGGTCACCTGCAGTTCCTTGCAAGGCTATGTTGGGCCCCAGGGCTGGCCACTTGCTGGAAACTGCTTGAAGGTCATAATAATGCTTACATCTCCTTTTTAGTCTCGGTGAACCCTGTCGCCATTTTGCCCTTAGAGCTGAAAGATTGCCATCTATCTTCAACTTCATGTAGCTCCTTCTTTACTGGAATACTTATAAATTCTGATGGGAAATAAACCTTCTGAGTTGTTTTGAATGTCTTCTTAAAAAATACAAAGACTTTCAGGATGGTATAAAATAATATTGGTTGACATATTAGATCATTTCTTTTTCTGTCAGTAGAACAATGCATGCAGCTTGAGAGTGTGGTAAGAAAATTCTATTTGGATGCTGCAAATAAGGACACAGCAGTGAGTGCCAGCAACTCCGCTACTCCAGGACACAGTTCTAGAGCATGGAGAGGAATCAAAGTGAGTGAAAGTTACTCAAGAACTAGAAGAGAAACTGAAAGAGCCAAAGAAAATAGGATTAAGTGACAGACAAGAAATAGACCATAGCTCGGAGGAAAGACTACATGGTGCTGCCAACAGTAGCTGGCTACCTCTCAGCCAGGAAGCAAGTGAAACTAACACTTTTGCTCACAGAGAACTGGAGAACTGAAACATTGGCAGTTGGAACCAGCAAGAAAAGGTGAAATATTGCTTTCAGAGTGGTCTTCCTGGTCAACAGTCGGTAAGTGGCCACGGTACAGCACTCATAGCCAAAACTACAGAGCAAGAGCTGGTGGAGATGCAGCTGTACAAAAGGGCTGGAAATTTGAACCCGGGTTCCCAAGCAGCCTCTTGGTTCCAAGCCACATTTCACACTGCCAAGTTCCCAGAGTGGATGAGGGAAAGACAGTGACAGGAGATAGCTAGCAATTGGAGAGCCATCTGGGACAACTTGCTAAAGGGCCAATGATGCTGAATACAAAGCAGGCTATTATGGTCAGAAGGCAGGTTCAGCTTGAGTTACACAGGGTTGGAGGCTCACATCAGTGCCATGTTCTCACTGTAAGCAGACAGCTACACCAAACACCATTCTAGGGGTGCCTTCAATTTCTAGCTTGAACAGAGACATATCCTGTCTTGAGCTCTCTCTTCAACCATAGACTAAAGAAATGACCCACACATCTAAAACAATAGAGAACTTTATTATTCTTAATTTGATTGTATTTTTTCATCTTTATTTAGTTTTTATTCTTTGCTGTTGCCCTCTTTCTGTACATTTCTTCTCTCAATTTTTTTTTTTTTTTTTTTTTTTTTTTTTTTTTTTTTTTTTTTTTTTTTTTTTTTTTTTTTTTTTTTTTTTTTTTTGCTTTTTGGAGACAGGGTCTCGCTTTGTAGTTCAGGCTGGCCCTGAGCTCACTATGGTGCCCAGGCAAGCCGCTGCAAACTCAGCAATCCTCCTGTCTCTGCCTCCCGAGTGCTGGGATTACAGGCGTGAGCCACCACGTCCGGCATTTCAATTTTATTCTATTATTTTGTTTTTTATTTTATGAGTAAGTCTGTTTATATATAAAACATTGATAAACATAAATGCATCAAATGCTGGAACACCTACTTTCATAAAACAAAATCTGCTGAAATTAAAAGATCAGATCATCACTAACACAATCATAGCAGGGGTTTTTAATGATCCACTTTCACAGAGATATATTAATTAAAGAAAGAACAATAAAGAAATTTTGGAGCTGAGCTATATCCTTGAACTTATTTAACGGATATATACAGGTCAACCCTTGACTTATGAATTCAATTCATATACAAGGGCTCATTGTAATCCAGTTGACCAACTGAAGGCTCAGACTCCTCTACACAGCCTTCAAAGTCTCTCCTTTATACAGGCAGATGTCAGTGTCCTTAGAGAGACACTGGTCCAGGATTTCTCAATTAACACCACATAGGAAAGGATGTTGTAATGTTCCCTCCTGAACTCTTCACAGGTTAAATCTGTATCTGAGACTATTTGGAAGCACAAGTAGACAGCTTTCAGGCATCACTCAAGTTTTCATTTTAAATTAAAACTAAAATTCCAGTTGTAATCCAAGTTGTTCAGATGTCAGGGCGGTTGTAACTCAAGGGTCCACCAAACAGAGTATTCCACCTCTCTACAACAGAGTATACATTCTTTTCAGCAGTACATGACACTTGTTCCAAAATAGATCACACACCAGTTCACACGGCCTGCTTAATATAAAAGAACAGAAACCACCCCATGCATACTATCAAACCAATGCAATGAAAACAGTAGGATTTCCAGAAAAATATCAAAGCTCCTGAAAAACTAACAATACTTTCCTAAACAACCAATAGA
>PVIC010012972.1:0-25565 GCA_004025085.1 Thryonomys swinderianus
GAGATACTGAGTAGAAAATACTTCCAACAGCCCCATGGCCAGTCATACTGAAGATCATTAAGGATATAGCTCTATATAAATAATTCAATGTCAAGAATTGTTACCCTATTTCTAGTCCAGTTTTTCCATAGATACCATTTGGTCCATTTTTATGATGACTTAAGTAGATTTTGTTCCCTTTGTAGATCTCAAGTTATTTATACAAGCTTAAGTGTGAATTCACCTGAAAGTGAAGTGCACTGTATATTCTATTAGAAAGAAAGTCTAATATTCTATTGGACTCCTGGAACTGGAGTCAGCAAATTATGTGATTATGCTTGTAAACATTATTCTACTCAACTATAAAATGAATATTTTAATAGATAAAAGGAAGTGCACTTATAAAGATGGATGAAACTTTTCTTTTTTGAGACAGGGTCTCGCTTTGTAGTTCAGCCTGGCCCTGAACTCACTATGTAGCCCAGGCAAGCCTTGAACTCACAGCGGTCCTCCTATCTCTGCCTCCAAGTGCTGGGATTACAGGCGTGAGCCACCACGCCCGGCATTATGGTGTGTGGTAGCAGGGATCAAACTTGGAATCTTGCATTTGCAAGGCAGATGCCACAGCCACTGAGCTAAATCCCTAGCCCAGTCGCAACTTTTTAAAAGTGCTGACATAGTTATTGGTACGAGCTAAGTTCACAAAGTACAGTAGCATCTACTCTTATTATAAGTATTTGATCTATTATGCTTACCAAGCACCATCTAGGTTTAGGGCTGAGTGCTATGACTTTGGATACCTCACAATTAATGGCCAACTTTTGGGTTGGTGTAGACCTGTAGAGTATATAGTGTGATGGGAAACTCTGTTTTAGTAATGACTATCTAACTGGGATACTTAACGCAGATCTGGACAGTTTTGGATGCTATCCTAAAGTCTGTTAGTACCACATTAGCTAGTTCCTGGCATTGTCTCCAAAGCCAGAGTTAGTATTAGGCTTCTTCAGCTGTTATAATTTTTTCGAATCCTAACAGTGTGTATGATCCATATTTTACAATTTGTATAACTCAATAATTTACAGTTAAACAATTTTACTGTAAAAGAACAAACACTATCCTTTGTTTTAAAAATAACTGTTAATATGCTTAGTCTTATGAATGAAAGAACATTTCTTGCAACCCTTGACACCCACTCTAAATTGTAAAATCTAAACTTTGAAAGCAAGATGAAACATTTGGTATTTTGTGATCATTTACTCATTACCAAACCAACTTCCTCTTAGGGAAGAGAAAAATCAGTACCAAACCTCATTTGAAAATCCCCACAGACTTCTCAGCACCACAAGTTGTCTTCAAATGAAAAGCTGGAATAACAAGCATAAATACACCAAAACATGTGGGATTTGTTTCCTTTCAAACATACATAACTGGGTTGTTTTTTTTTTTTCAAACAGGGTCTCGCTTTGTAGTTCAGGCTGGCCCTAAACTCACCATGTAGCCCAGACAAGCTTTGAGGTCAGCAATCCTCCTGCCTCTGCCTCCCAGTGCTGGGATTACAGGCGTGAACGACCACACCTGGGATTGTGGCATGTGGTACTGATTGCTGGTGGACGTGAGTCACCACGGTTGGTATTGTCGTGTGTGATCGAACCAGGGACCTTGTGCTTCCTAGGCAGGTGCCAGAACCACTGAGCTATGTCTCTGGCCCTCCAAATGTTTAAGTAAATTAGGAAAGACAAATAATCCTGGATGAAAGCTAGCTTATTAGAATAGCAGAGCTCTGCTACTTCTTGGTTTTCCTCGTCTGCTTGCTACACTCTCCAAAGGACTAACCACAGCAACGTGAAGTGCTCTCCATCCTGCATCATTCAACAGAGTGTGAGGGCTACTGAGTGAGATATGAATAAGGCCAAGGACACAGATTGTTATTTCATTGAATTTTAATTATCTTCCATTGAAACTAAACTGCTGCATGTAACAGAATCGGTAGCACATGGTAAAAATTCCCACTCCAGAAAGGAGAAAGGGGGATCAAAGAAAGATGGAGATGCAGTGTTTTGGTCATTTTCTCATTGCTGAGACAAAATACCAGTGACCTGCAATTAAGTGTGGACAGTCTTATTTTCACTCATTTATAACCCATAGTTAGCTGGTTCTCAGCAAAAAACAGCCTAGGTTGGACATAGAGGAGGAAAAGCTGCTTATATCATGGTAGCCAGGAAGGAGAGAAAAAATGGAGGAACCAGAGAAGGAGACTATTTTTCCATGTTAAACCTCCAGTGACCTGTCTTTTCTAACCAGGTCCCAAATCCTAACACCACATTTACCTGTGGTGTCCCAAAATCCAAACATCTCCCAAATCCCTGCCTCTGAGTGCATGAGATTTTGGAGGTCATTCTTGACTTAACCAGAGCGCCCAGTAAAGCAAACATTAAATCCTTTAGCTCTGTGTCTGGTGTCCATGATACACAGTAGTAGGCAAAAAGCTTGTGTGGGACTATCTTAGTAGTCTTGCTGGGTTGTACTCAACAAGGCTCTTCTCTTAGACTGGCTCCATTAACTGCCTGCTGCTTCCCTCAGAAGACTGTCTATAGTGTTTGTCTCCAACTGTACCTATGGCTTCATTACCCTATTTCCACACAATTCCCCCTCTGAGGTTCCTGCGTGGCCTCTCAGGCCTTCTGGATGGAAAGCTCCATGATGCTACAGTTCTTGAATTCTGAATGCCAGTAAAATATGTGGATGATACCAAGGTTGTTGTCCGTGGAAGCAATAACCAGATCCCATTGGACCAGTAGTACAGTGGTCTCTGAATGTCTGGAGAAGGAAGCACAAAAAGTGAATCCTCAGGGACCAATTTCCTAGGAGGCCATTCTCAAGCAGGTATTCCAGTGACTCTCTTCCCAACGGAAAGTTGAGACTTGCACCCTTGAGCATACAGTGGGTAGAGTCTCACTGATTTCTGAGATGCTCCCAAGTCATCTTTCTTTCTTTCTTTGTTCAAAGTACATGATTTTTTTTTTCTAATGGTGCTAATCTCTTTAAGAACCACCCTCCTTTGAGCCTAACTTAACACATGGGTCCTTCCGGGTCACTATCTAAGTTTTCAAATTTTTCTGCTTCTTTTTTTTTTTTTGCCCCAAATTCCCACTATAAATATGCCTGAAAATAATGAGCAGAACTCATGACAAACCTAAATATTGAGCTGTTTGGAAATTTCCTATTTCATATCAATTAGTCCATTGCCATTAATCTCAGTCTCATGCAAAGCCTTGAAATGTGAATAAAATGTAAACAACTTTTTAGTCCAATTACCAGTGAAGTCTTTGCTCCCAACTGAAATTTCCCCACCCTGGCCTTTGCTATCTACATTCCTACTAGGTTTTTGGTTTTCTGAGCTCTGACCAGAATCACCAATTAGACTCTGATTATAATATTCTAGAGTTTCTCTAGCTCCTATCTGCAAATCTTTCCAATTTTCTCTCTCAGTCACTTTTCAAGAACTTCTGAACTGCATAGTTAAGTGCAGTAATATCAACCACCTCTCTTTTCTGCTATCAGTTTTCTGTATAAGTCATTTTTCCATTGTTTGGAACAAATACCCAACATACACAACTTAAAGGATTCTTTTTCTCATGGTTTCAGGGGATACAATGCATGGTTGGCTGACCCAAAGTGAGACATCATGGTAGAAAGGCGTGATAGATCCAAATGCTTAATTTGGGGTGTCAGGGAAGCAGAATAAAGGAATAGGGCACAAGCTGAAGGGTCCCAAGGATGGGAAAACTAGGTTCTAAGTCCCTACTTCAAGAACCCCCCATATAGCCCAGAAATATATTAATATGATATTAATTTCCTATACAGCCCCCAAGCCAATCAAGTTTTCACTAAAACTAAACTATCTCAAGGAACTTGATGCAGATCAGTCCTGCTTCTAATCATCTCTATGTCCTCTTAAACCGAAAAAAGAAAATGAATTACTAAGAATGAACTATCAAGCATGTATTATACTTGCAAGTTTAACAAGCAGTTAGTATTGGGATAGGCATATTCCCAAGCAAGGAAGAGCTTGCCTTCGGTGACTTTGGAGTCACATTCAACAAGTCCCTTTCACCCCTCTCGTCTGACCTCTTCAATAAACGTTCCTGGCTCTATCCTTAAAGTATATCCTAAACCTCACCTTGGTCTGAACCACTATTATGTTATACTAGAATTGCTACTATCATTTCTCGCCGTTCTTTTCCTTCAATCTTGACTGCCATATAATCACTTTTTAAATTTGCCACCATCAGTGTACTCTAAATAAGCCGGTCTCGTGAAAGTCACAGAGCTGCTGCAGCCTCAGCGCCTCTTACCTGGGCCGAGTTATAAACTGAGTATTTGTGTCCTCATCTGCAGATACGTATGTTGAAGATCTAACTCTTCGTATCATGGTCGTAGGAGTGTGGGTCTCTAGAAGATGGTCAGGATCGCAATCTGACGTCCTGGTGGGGCTCCTCTTCAGCACCCATGTGGAAAAAGATGTGCAAACCAAGGAGGTACGGTCCCGTGCCCTCCACTGTGCTCACGACACCACAACAACCATCTGCCAGAAAAGAAGTGGTCATCGGCCAGAAGCTGGATTTATTTGTTCCTTGATCTTGGAGTTTCCAGCTTCGAGACCTATGAGAAATAAACGTTTGTTGCTAAGTCATCAAGCCCATGATAATTTGTTCCAGCAGCCCAAGCTGGCAGAGATAGATCTTCCCATCTTCGTTCAGTTTCACAGTGAAGTCTTTCCTGATTATTCTGTCTTAAACGTGCCCCTTGTCCTTCATCCTGCAAACTCTTTTCTTGTTTTGTTTTCACTCTGAAACTTGCCACTAATATGTTATTTTCATATTTTATGATTTTCTGTTTCTCTCCACTGAACTAGAACTTCATGAAAATGGAAAATGTATTTTATTTGTTCATTGTTTTATTCCCAATACGTCAACAATTTAGAAATAGGTAACAAGCACTAAAATAAATGAGTGAAGTAAATTATAAAACTACTTAGAAACATGAGGACAGGGGAGTTTGAGAAATCTCTTCACATTTATGACAGGAGAAAAGTTTGCATGTATTCGAGCTATTTTACTTGTCCTCAAATGTTTGTTTCCTCCATTTCAATTAACCTAAAATGGCCCAGAGCTGTTTCTCTTCGCAGAAGTATTTCTTTCCAACTAAGGGTACGTGGGTTTTGCCCGGCCCCTCTGTAAGCACGTCGCAGAGGGAACGTCCCGGCTGGGGGTCTGAGGGCAGGCCTACCCGGGCGGTCCTCAAGCGGCTTTCCCCACCACAGAGCCCAGCGGTGAAAAAGCTGTATTTACAGTTTTTAGAAAACAGAACTCATACAAATGTTTATCCGATTACATTTTTCTTCCATATATTTCTCTCATGACTTTGGCAGTATCATTTACCAGCTAAAAAGCACTAAGGAATATTAAAAAATCAATTGAAAAGAATCAACTAGAATGCAGGATGAAAACCCAGAAATGTTTATTATAGATTTAACATAGATGTATAAATGACTGTGGTTATTTGTCTAAATATAATTATATTTGCCATCATTAGTACAGTCTTTTCTACTTTAGCAGATAGGTAAAAGATGATGCCCACATAGTATTCCACTAAAAGTATATGAAATCTGGAAAATGAAACTCTAATTACAGGCTGCATAATGTCTCTGCCCCTCGACTCCTCAGATCATTTACACTCAACAACTGATACCTGAAAGAAATGACTTGCCCAAAGTCACCGTTAATGACAATAATGGATTATATGATAAATGTTTTGTTTCCCTCTTTCCTCCTTATTTCAAATATCAAGGTTTCAATCTGACTTTTAAAATTCTCAGTGTTTGGTTTATTATGTGAGAATGTTCTGCTCAGAAAGCAGTCTGTGGAGTAGCTGTCTAGGGCACTAAACTTTCTTTCAGGATCCTGAAGTGAATCTATTTTCCTAACCTCTACATGTACTGGCCAGAGTTCTTTAGTTCTTTATTCAATTGTACAGACTGATGAGAAAAAGAGAGAGACAGAGAAACAGATGGAGAGAAGGGAAGGAAGGAGAGAGAGAGACAGCCAGAAACAGAGAATAATTTGGGGAGGGGGCTAGAAAAGGACTTACAGGTGGACCACTAAACAAGTAATGGAACAAAAATTTTACTGTAATATGCATGAACCACCAAATTCCATGAATTTCAAAGCAGGTGACTATAGGTATGACTTTCGATTGGTAGCTAAGTGTGTAGATTTCTACATATGTAGTTTATTGTAAGAAATTTGCCTATTCCTCAGAAGAGGCTGACAAGTCTCATAATCTTCCATTAAGAAGACAGAGATCCAGGAAAACCAACAACACAGTTCCAGACTGAGAGCCAGTAGGGTCAAGACCCAAGAGTTGATGTTTCAGTTTGAATCCGATAGCTGGAAAAGAGTTGGTGTACCTGCAGAGTCAGACAGGACAAGTTCCCCATTATGAGGTCTTTGTTCTATTTGGGATGCTAGGTGATTTAGTGAGACCTACATGCACTAGAGGAAGTCTTCTCCTTTACAGTCTGCCAATTTTTGTTACTCTCATTCACAAACACCCTGACGAACACGACCAAAACCATGTTTGTCTAAATATCCAGATATCCTGAGGCCAAACTGATATATGAAGAACCATGACACCATGGAAATAATTAAGTAAGGGAATGGGGAAAAAATGAGAATTAAGTCGTGTCATATACTGGTACAAATTCTCAATGTGAGTGTGATCATGATGTGTATATAAAATGTATCTATTTCACAATTTAAAAAAATATGAAAGGTCCAGACTTTTAGTTCAGTGGTTCTGGTGCCTCCCTAGCAAGCACAAGATCCCTGCTTCGATCCCAGTAACCACATACAATACTGAGCATGGTGACTCAGAACCACCAGCAATCAGTACCACATACCACAATCCTGGGTGTGGTGACTGACTCCTCTAATCTCAACATTCAAGAGGCAGAGGCAGAGGCAGGAGGATTGCCATGAGTTCAAGGTTTGCCAGCCTACATAGTGAGCTCAGGGCCAGCCTGAACTATAAAACAAATCCCTGTCCCCCCCCAAAAAAAGTCATTTTTAGTTAATTGAAATCGCTAGGAAATTAATTCATTTTATAGTAATTGTCAAATAAAGTGGCAATAAAATGTATAATATGGTACTATCAAAAAAGACTTCTAAAAATCATAAAAGGAAAATTTTTATCTCATCTTTGATACATGGTCACCAAGCAGAGAACTGTGTATTATTGCAGTGCCCTTAATAGGTTTCCTTGAAAATCCACTAAAACATTTGGGAGAAGGCGTGATAAAGAGGTAACAAATACAAATGAGATCATTTCTAATTTTTAAATATTGTTAGATTCTGATCTTTTTAAACACTGGAAGATTTTACAATATGAAGTATTCATTTTTCTTTTTTAAGATAAATTTTATTTGATTTGATCTCATTCCCCTCAAGTTCCCTCCCCTCTCTATATACAAAAGCTTTGTTTCCATTTTTTGCTTCTAGTGTCACTTTTTTTCTTGTCCCTTCCTTTCTTTCCCTTGTTCCTCTTCCCACTTGAACACTTTCTTCCCATTTTCCAACATCCGTTTTACATTTCAATCTTTTGCACATTTGGTTAGAGGAAAAACATCAGCTGAATCAAGTTGCAACAATATATTATCTTTATAAAATGCATCAACTTTCCTGTTTATGTAGGTTTTCTTGCCCTTTTCATTAGCAAAAGTTAATTTTTGAATGATGCATAATTTGATTCCTCTTTTATTATAGTAAAATATTTTTCTGTTACCATGTTACTATCAAAACTAGAAGGAAAAAATAAATTAAAAGGTAATGAATTTAAGCAAAAGGAGAAAAAGAGCATTTATTTTCTGAAAAGAATATTTCTATGTTCCTTAATAGGTGTGTGATGTGTATCTCTTTGGAAATATATGTAATTTTTCATTGATGAGTCCATGGCCTTAAATTTATGATTCCTACAATGTAGCCATGGTCACTAACTCACTTTATAAATAGACTGAAACCCACTGACTTCCTGTTTTTTTTTTTCTTCTGAAGAATATTCGTTACTAAAAGTCCTAACCTATGGTAGACAAACATGTCTTTCCTAAGGTCAATGAGTCTTTCTTGCTCAATATTACCCATGCAATAACCCCTGTAGGCCTCACGAACTCCTCATTCCATAAACAGCCTGAAGATATTCCTTGTGGAGGAGACCCAGGGATGACATCCTTGAACACTTGACCCAAGGGTGTTGTAGCCGAAAGGATGAGTCTGGAGACTGGGTTTTCAATTAGGCAACAAGACTTTCTCCCTTTAGAATGTTTGGTGTTTTAAAATTTTATGTCGTTATTCATTAAACATCAATGTTAGTTCATGAAATTCTCCAAGTAATAGCAAAAATAGAAGAGACAGAGAGAAGCACAGAAGAGAATAAAATTAGACAATGCGTATGTTTAAAAAATTACTAATGAATTAATGTTCATTAAAGTTGTCTTTGTGACCAAATGATTACTCTTTTTTCATATATTTGCTGAAGTTAGAGTGATACTATAGATTAAAAAGAGGGATTTTTGCCGAGCGTGGTGGCTCACGCCTATAATCCCAGCACTTGGGAAGCAGAGACAGGAGGATTGCTGAGTTCGAGGCTTGTCTAGGCTACATAGTGAGCCCAGGGCCAGCCTGAACTACAAAGTGAGACCCTGTCTCAAATAAATAAATAAATAAATAAATAAATAAATAAATAAATAAATAAATAAATAAATAAATAAATAAATGGGATTTTGTCTATTTGATTGTTCTTATATCTCAGAGAACTTTCTATGCTGAGCAGCTTATATCTGAGTCACACCTACATCTTTTTCAATAATCATATGACCAGATATCCACAAGTGAAAATATAAAATTAGTAAAATCCAACTCCATAAAAGGGGGAAACATGCAGAGTTGCTTAGTCAATTGTTTAAATGTGAATTTGTTTAAAGATTACCCATTCTACTCAATTACATATTTTAAACAAGTGAGGAGAATGCAGTGTTTGCATTTAAAGAAAGACTGAAGAATTTTTCCTAATTCTAAACTAGGTTAATATCAACAAAGATGACTTTCTGATTCATTCTGGAAATTTTTCTAGGTATCTGTCCCCAGAGCTGAATTTTTTATTTATCCTAAGATTGACATACATATTCAACATTACCAAACCCTACACATGACAGATTTTTGTAGCCTAGAAACATCTTATCTAAAAAATATTTTTTAATTTATTTATTTTTTACAATTTGTTATATTATATAACACATCACAATTATACTCTATGTTGAGAATTTGTTCCAGTATATGACACAACTTAATTCTCATTTTTCCCCGCCCCTACCCACCCTACCTCCCCCCACCCCTATATACACAAGCATTGTTTCCTTTTTCTGTTTTTTGGGGTTTTTTTTTTTTTGTATTTTGAGACAGGGTCTCACTTCGTAGTTCAGGCTGGCCCTGAGCTCACTATATAGCCCAGGCAAGCCTCGAACTCAGCAATCCTCCTGTCTCTGCCTCCCGAGTGCTGGGATTACAGGCTTGAGCCACCACGCCCAGTTTGTTTCCTTTTTTTTAACATCAATCTTTTTCTTTCTTCATTATTTACCCCTAAGCCCTATTACCCTTGGGATATTTACTATTTCACAATATCAGTCATGCATTCTAGAACACATTTATAGCTTCAGTTTCTCATATTAGAGAAAATATATGATATTTGCACATCTGTGACCTATTTATTTCACTTATGAGTATATCTGAAAGTTACATCCATTTGAGTATAAATGATTCAATCCCATCATTCTTTATGGCAGAGTAATACTCCATTTTATAAAAAACACATCTTTATCCAGTCTAAAGTTAATGGGCATTTGGGTTGTTTCCAAGATTTAGCTATCACAAACTGAGCTGCTATAAACATGGGTGCACATGTGTCACTGTGATAGGAATCTTGTAATCCCTTTGTGTATATCCCCAAAAGGGGAATAGCAGGGTCAAATTAAACCTCTAATCCCAGTTTTTTGAGGAATTTCCACGCTGATCTCCATAATGGCTGTACTAGTCTACATTCCCACCAACTGTGAAGAAGTGTTCCTTTTTCTCCACAAACTGACCAGCATTTGTTGTTGACTAATTTCAAGATAGCAGCCATTCTTTGTGGAGTAAGATAAAATCTCAGAGTTGTTTTCATCTGCATCTCTCGAATGGCCAGTGGCATTGAGCATTTCTTCATATACTTCTTAGCTGCTTTTACTTCTTCCTCTGAAAACAGTCTGTTCATTTCAGATGCCCATTTTTTAACTGAGTCTTTAAATTTGAGGGGACTGATTTTTTTAAACTCTTTCTATATTCTAGATAGTAGCCCTTTGTCTGAGGAATTACTGGTAAAGATGTTTCTGATATTGTTGGTTGCCCTTTTTGGTCTGCTGATGTTTTCTATTGCTGTGCAGAAGTTTTTTAATAAAAAGAGATCCCATTGTTGATTTCTTCTGATAGTTCTCATGCTATAGAAGTTTTGTTCATAAAGTCTTTCCCTAAGTCAGTGTCTCCAAAAGTTTTACCTAACCTGTTTTGCAGCAGGTTTAGTGTCTCTGTTTTAAAATTTAGGTCTCTCATCCACTTTGATTTTAGTTTAGTACATGGTGAAAGAGATGGATCTAGCTTCAGTCTTTGGCAGGCTAAAACCCAGTTTTTCCAGCACTGTTTGTTAAAGAGGCTAACATTCCTCCATTGAGGTTATTTGGCTCCTCTGACAAATATGAGGTGGCTTAGTGTATCTGGCATTGTTTCTGGATCTTCTCATTTATTCCACTGATCCTCAGGTCATTTCTTCGCCAGTGCCATGCTGTTTTTATCACACTGGCTTTGTAGTAAAGTTTCAAGTTGGGGAAAGTGATACCCCCTGCCATGTCCTTGTTTCCTATAATTTATTTTGCTATTCAAGGTCTCTTGTGGTTCCAGATGAATTTTTGGATGCTTTTCTCCAGATCTGTGAAATATGCTATTGGGATTTCAGTTGGGTTGCATTGAATCTATATAGAAGTTGTGGAAGTAAAGCCATTTTGACAATGTTGGTTCTTCCTATCCAGGAACAAGGGATATCTCTCTATTTTCTGATATCCTCTTCCGTTTCCTTTTTCAGAATGTTGTAGTTTTCAGAGTAGGGGTCCTTTACCTCCTTTGTTAGATTGACTCATAGATATTTCATTTTTCTGGATGCTATTGTATAAGGGACTGAGTCCACAATTTCTTTCTCTATCAATCTATTATTTGTGTATAAAAATGTGATTGATTTTTGAGCCTTGGCCTTGTATCCAGCTATGCTAAGTTTGGTGATTAAGTCTAGTCATTGTTTGGAGGAGTTTTTAGGGTCTTCTAGATGGAGTGTCATGTCATCAGCAAATAATGACAGTTGAACTTCTTTTCCTATCTTTATTCCTTTTACTTCTTCCAATTGTCTAATTGCAATGGCTAATGTTTCTAGCACTATAATGAACAGAAGTGGTGACAGTGGTCATCCTTGGCTTGTTCCTGATCTTAGTGTGAAAGATTTCAGTTTTTGACCACTTAGGATGAGGCTGGCTGTTGGTTTCTCATAAATAGCTTTTATTAGGTGGAGATACAGTCCATCTATTCCAAGTTTCTGTAGGGTTTTTATCATAAATTGGTGTTGGATTTTGTCAAATGCTTTCTCTGCATCTATTGAGATGACCATATGGGTTTTGTCTTTGAATCTGTTGATATAGTGTATAATGTTTATTGCTTTACATATGTTGAACCATCCTCACATCCCTGGGATGAATCCAACTTGGTTAGGATGTATGATCTTCTTGATAATTCTCTGTATTCTATTTGCTAGCATCTTATTGAGGATTTTTGCATCAATGTTCATTAGGGATATTGGCCTGTAGTTCTCTTTTTGGGTTGGGTCTTTTTCTGCTTTTAGAATCAAGGTAGTGGTTGCTTCAAGGAATGAATTTGGGAGTACTGCTTCCCTTTCAATTTAATTAAGAAGTTTGAGAAGTAGTGGTATTCACTCTTCTTTGAAAGTTTTGTAGAAATCAGTGGTAAAGCCATTAGGACCAGGACTTTTCTTTGTTAGTAGATCTTTTATTACATGTTCAATTTCAAAAATTGATATTGGATTATTTAACATTTTTATATCCTCTTCATTGAGCTATGTAAGTTCATATGTGTCTAAGAATCTTTCCATTTCTTCTACATTTTTCATCTTATTGGAATACAAATTTTCATAGTATATGTTTATTATCTTCTGGACTTCCATTGGATCAGTGGTGATCTCCGCTTTTTCATTCCTAATAGCATGGATTTGAGCCTTTTCCTTCCTTTGTTTGATAAGGTTGGCTAAGGGTTTGTCAATTTTGTTAATCTTTTCAAAGAACCAACACTTGGATTCATTGGTTTTTTTTTTTGTATGGTTCACTTAGTCTCCATTGAATTAATTTCTGCCCTGATCCTTATAATTTCCTCCCTAGTATGAGCTTTGTGTTTGTTTTGCTCTTCTTTTCCTAGTAGCTTGAGGTTTAGCATTAGGTGGTTTATTTGAGCTTGCTCTGTTTTCCTGGTATAAGCATTTAGTGTTATAAATTTCTGTAATTCCCTATAAGTTGTACTGGGATTATCATTTAATTGTAAAAACTGTTCAGTTTCTTTCCTGATTTCTTCTGTGATCCATTGGTTGGGCAGCAGAGTATTATTCAATTTCCATGTATTTGTGACCATCTTGGTATCTCTTCTGCTATTCAGCTCCAATTTCAAGGCATTATGGTCTGACAGTATACAGAGGATAACTTTAATACCTTTGCACTTACTTAAATATGTTCTATGAACTAGTATGCAGTCTATTTTGGAGAATGATGCATGGGCAGCTGAGAAGAATTTGTATTCTGATTTTGTCAGATGAAATATTCTGTAGGCAACTATTAAGTTCATTTGTTCAAAGGTTTGGTTCAATTCAAGTATTTCCTTATTGATTTTTTTTGTCCAGTTGATCTGTCTAATTGTGACACCAGGGTATTGAAGTCGCCAGCTACTATTGTATTAGTGCTTATCAGAGTTTTCATATCAGTTAGTATTTGTTTTATATAGTCAGGTGCATTGGAATTTGGTGCATAAATATTTATGAATGTCATCTCTCTTTCATGGATTGTTCCCTGTACAAGGATGTAGTGTCCTTCTTTGTTTCTCTTAATCAATTTTGGTTTGAAATCTATTTTGTCTGCAAATAGGATAGCCACTCCTTCTTTTTTGCAGTTTTCTGTCACATGAAGAACTGTATTCAGTCTGTAGCTTTCTTTCTGAACTATGTGTATTTCTTGTATGCAGCATACTGTAGGATCTTGTTTCTTGATCCATTCTGCCAGTCCGTGTCTTTTAATTGGCCCATTGAGGCTATTAATATTAATGGTTATGACTGATATGGCCCGATTTATACCTGTCATGGTGTTATCCTATTATTGGCTCTTTTTTTCTTTGCTTTTCCCCTTTCCACTCAGTTTCATGTCTTGCTCACCAAATTCTCTCTGCTAGATCTCATGAGTTTGTGACCTTCATTGTTTTTCTCCACGATAGTCTTTAGAATGTTTTGGAGTGCAGGTTTTATAACTGAGAAGTTCTTCAGGTGTTCTTTGTCATGAAAGTATCTAATTTCTCCATCGATTTTGAAAGATAGTTTTGCAGGATACATCAGTCTCGGTTGGAAGTTGTTTTCCTGCAATGCTTGAAACACTTCCCTCCAGGCTCTCCTTGCATTGAGCATTTGCATTGTAAAGTCTGCTTTGATTCTGATGGGCTTCCCTTTGTGTATGTGTTTTTTCTTTCTTTTTCCTGGCTGCTTTCAGTATTTTTGTTCTTTTGTTGGTTATGTGGACCTTGATAATTATATGCCTGGGTGTAGATTTTCTAATACCACAGGCTTTTGGAGTCCTATATGCCTCGTTTATCTATATGTACAATTCTTTTCCTTTTCCTGTGAAGTTTTCTGCCATTATATCTCTAAACACTTTTTTGATGTCTTTTGCACTGTTTCCTGCTTCTTCACTGACTCTGATCAGCCATGTGTTATTCTTCTTTGAGTCATCTAGGAGCTGTTATGATTGATTTCTCATGGTCCCTTGCCATTTTCCATAAGTTATTCCTTTCCTGTTCATTGGCTGTGAGTGTGTCTTCTAGATCTGAAATTCAGTTTTCTGCTTTATTCATCCTACTTTGCAAACTTTCATTCTCATTTTTGATCACCTGGACCTCTGCTTGGAGCTCTTTATAATGTTCCATTGCTTTTGTTATCTGAGCTTCTATGATGTTCCTAATCTCTTTTTTAATGAAGTCCTTCACTGTGAACAGCATCTCTGTTTTCATCTCAGAGATCAGTTCTGATTTCCATTTTAGTAGATCTGCTTTTTTTTTTTTTTTAACCAGTTCAGAGAGTCCTGGAGATTGAGCTTCATTTTGTTCCATTTCCCTTTTCCCTGAATTCCCCTGTGGTGGTGATCTTTGTGTTTGGGTTCCTGAATTTTTTCTCCTATCTGTTTGTGCTGTTGAACACTGTAAATCACTGCACAACTTAAGTGGCACTTACCCAGACTCATGCAAACAGGAATGGAGCTCCCACGAGGCTTCTGGCCTGAGTCCAATGGCAGGTGGGCCAGAATTGCTTGGGGTGGACGGATGTCCCACAGGGCAGCTGGCCTGGGTCCGGTAGCAGGCAGGTTGCTTGCAGGTGGTGGAAGTCACTGTGCAGCCTCTGAGGGGTTTACTCAGACCTACCAGGGATGGATCGAGGTCCCTGGGTCAGCTGGGCTGGCAGGCAGGCTGCTTGTAGGAAGAAGTCACTGCACAGCCTCTGAGGTGCTTACCCAGTCTCACCCAGGGGGGAGTGGAGCTCACAAGGGGCATCTAACCAGAGTTCAGTGGTAGCCTGGCTGCTTGCAAGTGGTAGAAGACAGTGTGTGGCCTCTGCGGGGTTTACCCAGACCCACCTGGGGTGGATGGAGGTTCCTGGGTCAGCTGGCCTGGGTCTTGTGGCAGGCAGGTTGCTTGCAGGCAGCAGAAGTCACTGCACACCCTCCACTGGGCTTAACCAGACTCCTAAAAAATATCTTAAGGACTTCTGCCAAAATTTAAAAAACAGTTCATATTTATTGTAGTTTGAGGAAGCCCTCTGAAGATGGATCTTCATTTATACCAAAATAATTACAGATCTGAGCAATCTATGAATCTATGAGTCAGTCAGAAAGAAGCAAGCACCATTCACCCCACCTGCAAGTTCTGTTTGAATCTGAGTCATTCACTTCTTTCCAGAACGCAGAAATGTCCTTACCTATTTTGTATTTTCCTCAGTTCTGTTTAGTCAATACCATTAGTTTCCTATATGAGCAAGAAACAAGAATTATGATTTCTGACAAATTGCTTTTTATAGTTTCTGAAGTAAAAGCTCCTTGATATCAAAAGTATTTTTAATTTGATCACCATACTTTTACTTCATAACCAATAGTACAAAAATTAACAGTTTGCCCACATTTTGCTTGAAATCCCTGGATAAACAGTAAAATGAGAAAAAATATGTAGTGTTGATAATTTTTTTGGAGGCTATGGTGTACATAATGATATAAACCCAGCATAGAAAATTACATAATGGTGTAATTTACAAAACCCAGCTTAGAAAACTCACTGCAAAACTTGTCTGAAGAATTTGAATAGTAAACACACTAATAGTCTATGAATTATAAATATAATGCTGAAAGTTTCTTTGGTCTTGCATCACAGTGCTGCATCTGAAAAAAGCAAAATTGATTTTTCAAGATTTAAGTAAACTTTTCAGCTTTCTAGCTGATGTATTCTTATTTCACTTTCCTGTTATTAAAATATTGCTCAAAATTTTAGACTGTCTACATTGGGAATAAAGTGGCCAGAATGGATTTGCTTCACAAAACTTCTTTACAACCTCTAACTCCTCTTATTTTTCCCAAATGTTAGTAGATCTGTTTCCCTTATGATGGTGCTCTTATTTGCTATAATGTCAATAATCTATCTTACCCAAAATACAGTACAAGCAGCAGAAATATTGTATTGTATGCCAATAATTCCCTAAAACTTCCACAGACCAGTTTATGAAATCCTAAGCAAACTATAATAAGTAAATGGTCATCTAACTTTACCCATCAGCCTATCTGATTCATGACAAAAGTGAATGTTGGTAGAAAGATTATTTTAAAGTCAGTTACATTGGTATGTTACTACACATGACCCAACAATCCTAATATCTCTTTTTATTTTATTTTTTAATGTCTAAGAAAAAGTACACTGCTTTATTTATTTTCGGATTGATCTCATGCAGGGCAAACACCCTTTAAATTGATAAATACAATAATGAGTCACTTGATGGGAATAAATTTTATTTCCCCTTTCTTTTCTAAAATGAATGTGTGTTTACATCTGTCATAGTTCTGCATGCATTGGGGAATTGGTACATGCATGCAGCATATGTTGATTATTTTTTATCCTTTTACCTAACCTTTCCTACTTTTGCTCCCTTCACTATCTCTCCCTATTTTTTCTGGCTCAGGACAGGAGACATCCATAAATGCAGTACAACGTGTGAATTTATCTGACATAGTGAATCATTCGGCTTTTTTCCTCTAGCTAAAATCATGTTCAATTTTCATTTTTAGTGCTTATTTACTATTTTCTCTTCTAGTGTTTACAGTGCCTTAAGTCCTCCTAACTACTGGCCCCTGCCCAACAAGCATTATTTATAATTTCTGTCATCCAAGATCACTTCTTTTTTGTTTGCTTGTATGTTTTTTGACACAAGGTCTCACTTTGTAGTTCAGGCTGGACCTGAGCTCACAATATAGCCCAGGCAAGTCTTGAACTCGGGAGTCCTCCTGACTCTGCCTCCTGAGTACTGGGATTACAGATGTGAGCCACCATGCCAGGCATTGTGGTACATGGTATTGATTGGTGGTGGGCATGAACTACCACACCCGGTATTGTTGTATGTGGTTACTGAGGCTTGAACCAGGGACCTTGCTAGGCAGGTGCCAGAACCACTGAGCTAAATCTCCAACCCCAAAAACACAATGTTTATTTGTTAATGGTGAGCTCATTATACCTGTTAAATGAAGCTATTGCCAAATACAGCTACACAGAAAATTCAAACAATTTAGTTGTGTAATAAACAGTTCAGTTTTATCCAGGAATAAAAAGAGAACAAGTTTTACTATCCTTTGCAAATAATGACATTTTATTAGTAATAAAAGAGGGAAAAGAAAAATTTAAGAGCAGTGCTTTTTTTTAAATTGTGAGACTCAGAAGAACAAGAAAATACTTGAAGAATATTCTATTTAAATTAATTGTCACAGAAATGTTAAAAATAAAGATAAGTGACAGTCAGTTTAAGTCTTTTTTCTCTATCATTTACAAATGGACTTTTCAGATCTCAGCTTTACACCTTAGATTAGAGGTTTCACCTCTGAGAAGTTTTCCTCAGGCCAGGTTATGTGTCCAGCATGGATGCTTTCAATGCAGTTACTGTTCACTAGATGCATGCACATGTTCATTGTTCACTGTAACAAAATTGAAATGACTTGAGGGACTGATAGGAAAAAACATTGTAAATCAAATAAATGTAGTAATGAAAAATGATCATGCCAATGTATAGGCAAGGGCATAAAATATATTTAGAATTTAAAAACAAATTAAATGTTAAAATGACATAAGGAAAACTTAGCAGCATATTGTGCAGTATGACCATGCTTTTATAAATACTTATATGTGCATAGAAATGAGTTTCGATGTCTAAAAGAGAAATATCTCTTCCCCCTTCCTCTGAGGAGGACTAGATTAAAAGTAACCCTTACAAGCATATATTTCAAATTAAATCCATTGGTTTGAAATATTAACAAATTTCACACCCCATTCCTAAAGACCAGGCATGTGTTTTTTTTCCCCTGCGTGGACACATTACTAAATGTTCTAGACTGTTCTCACATGAACTTTGAACATGAGTCAGATGAACATGGATGATTTGTTTTGGTAATTTCACTTATATACCACAAACTAGAAAATGGAAAACAGTTGGTTTCTTGCTTATATTTTTAAACTTGAGTTGTAAAGTAAAATGACTCATTTCACTTAATGATCAAATTTGTTGCTGCAAGTTTTTTTCACCCAATTGGGAAAAACTATTTAAAAAGGACTCTGAGACGGAAAATGTTTTCTACTGAGTCTTGGTTCCCTAGAGGGCTCTCATTTAAATCTACTCAAAAGATAAAGAAGCCACCATTTAAAAGAGAAATTGTATATTAATAAAGAAGAGGAAGAAAGAGAGGAAGGGAGGAAGCATGGAAAGGAAGGAGGGAAGAAAGGAAAAAAGGGAAAGGAAGGAAGAAGATAAAGAGGAAAGAGACCGAAGAATAGAAAGACACTAGCTGTAAAGGGCTGAGTTGTATATAACTGGATTGTCACTCACCCAGTCTTGTTAAAGACTATTTAACTAACACAAACTATTAACTATTTAACTAGACACAAACACTTAGTTTGATCTTCTAAAAGTATTTTCATAAAGTAGCTTCTGAATAAAATATGAATAATACCATAAACAAAGTGATTTGACCTCTTTGCAGTTTCCTCTTTCCCATAAGAAAACAGGCTATGCTGGTTGTTGAAGCCTTTCATATAACACTTACCATTTCCAGTTCCAGTAGATAAAGAGACAAGAAAGAGAAAGGAACTGTTAATTTTCAGGTTCGCCTTTCTTTCCCTACAACCTCCACATATCAATACCATGATTCATTTTTTACTTTGCATTTGTCTCTACAACTAGCTCTCCTTCCAACCCGCTTATAGAGTTATTTTTCTAGTCCCACTTTAACCCAACACCTATACCCTTTCATCAGTCTTCTTGAACAAAGAGTAAAGGGAAACTGGTGGCACAAAGAGACTCTGGGTATATTTACTTTGTCTGTATTTTTATATATGCTTAGATGATTTTTACATAATTGCCACAGGACCCACCCCTTGCCATTCACGAAGCACACAAAATGTCAGTTGTCTTGCAAGTACTCTCTGACCATCCACACGGTGGCCCCTGACCACTCTCCTGCAGTCAGCCATGTAATATTTATGCCTGTGTGACGTTTTCTCCTTTTTCCCCTTTATTGTTCATTTCTTCACAGCAAAAACTAAAGTTCACAGAGAAAGGAAACTTACCTACCTTATTTAACCTCTGAAAATAACTTAGAATATAGTCGCTCCCAAATAAATTCTGAAAATTGAATGCATGAATGAACAAATACATGCACCAAATCTCTTATCTGACAGCAGCAGCAGCAGTTGAATTGGCAGAATAAAGTTTAAAAGATATAGCATATAAAATTACATAATTTACTCAATCCTGCTATGTCCTTGCAGACTCAGTGCCAAAAGGAACATAGAACTGTTTAATCACTGTTATGGTTTAGATTTGGGGTGTTTCCTAGAGATCTCATATGTTCTAAGATGAGGTCTTGGAAGGTGGTCAGATCACTGGTACTAAGTACTCACCAATGGATTCAGTTCAGAACTTAATGTGCTCTTTAGGTCTGGTGGGGACTGGTTGGAGGTGGTCAGTGGGGAAGTTACCTGGAAAGGCACATCTTCCTCTGAAGCTATTCCATTCTGTCTGTTTCTTACCTCCATGAGCTGAGCAGCTTTTCTCCACTGTAGTCTCTTCTACTGTGCTGTGATGCATCTGAATTTGCCCACTAAGGACTGAAACTTCTGAAACTATGAGTCAGAATAAACCTCTCCTTCTATAAATTGTGCATGTTGGATATTTCGTCCCAGTGATGAGTAAAGTGACTAAGACCATCATTTTTATTAACCAATAGTCCCCAGAATAGAAATCCATTATAATCTGGACTACAACAGATATAGCCAGAATGTAAAATGTTGGTTCCACAAATAATATTCAATAAAATGCTAACACAGTAGGACTATATGGGTTAAATCTATTGCACTCCCATACAGTTATCAGCTCTGCAAAACAAACTTGACTGGACTAAAATGATAGTTCATTCTAGCACACAATGTGTTGAAGGCATGGATTAAATGAAGAAATATCATCGGTCTTATTCCTGATTCATATAAAATTATTACATACATAACTAAGCAAAGAATGTGGGTTTTAAGAACAAAGCTTTTCTTGGCATGTATAAAACATCAATCTGTGGGCCCAAACAATTTCATAACAGTCTTAAACTGTCCTCTCCTATTTGACCTCAGTATGTTCTATCTATCCAAGGTCATTTGATTTCCTGTACATGTGACACTACAAAGTGATCCAGATAATAGACCAAACATGCAGTGGTCGCCAGCTCTTTAGTATCACAATGCATTTCAACAAAAGCCATTACATCCCGTGTGACAGGAAAATGGGTGGAGGACCTTGTGTATCAAGCTTCCAGAAATCCTTGTTTACAAGGCTGAATTTCTATGTCATAGTGTGAGTGTCCAAAACTCTCTGAGCAGGTCATGGCTTTCTTCTAAGAATGTTATCTCTGTAAAACACATTGCAATTATTTCCTTCATATATGTATAACAGAACAACACTCATATCTAAACACCAGTAGGAGCAAACTTCATTAAATAAAAAATATTTTATGAATACTATATAATAAAGCTCCAATATATTACTTATTATTCTCCTGAATCAGAAAATTAAAGTACAAGCTCTCTTTATACTCTACTGTATTAAGTTCTACAGATGTTTTTGCATAACAGAAGTGGTATATTTTATTGCTGAACAGATTTGAAGTGTTTATTGAATGACCATGAGATTGAGAAAAAGAGGGAGAGAGGGATTTATTAGTTCTAAATTATAGTTTTAATCTACATTCCAAGAAAGATGGTCATGAACTTCCGTCATTTCAATTCAAACAAATAAAAACATTTCAACTCAAAGTTAGGCACGCCATCACATTAAATCATTATAATTCTTGGGCCTTTCATTTAGATTTTAATATTTACATTAAAATTTCTTACTTTGGATAATGAAGATCAAAGAACAAATGTTAATGAACCATTTTCCAAATAATAAGTTAGCAACTTGCCCATAATAGTGCTATTATCTAAAAGTTGTTCACCTATTTGGAAAGCATTCTAGTGCTTCAGCTAACTGTGTTACCTAAAAGAAAATAAATAGTATTTATTGCACATGTGCAGACATCATTTTTTAACATCATAAAATTTACAAAAACAACCTGGACACATATGTATAAAAAAGTTAGCATTTTTAACAGGTCAGTTTTTCCTTAAAATTCAATGGAAATTATATAACTGCAAAGTTTATGTCCTAACTGAAGATAAACAAAGACTTGCTTTATTTTTATCAAAGTTTTTGAGATAAGCAGTTTTCACATTGCCACCCTGTATCCAAAAACCATCACCATGGCTGCTGTTCTCATTTCTTGAGGCTTGTAAATGTCACTTTCATTCCAAAAGTGTATAACTTGAGGTACACAATGAGCAGGAAACAGGTGTGTCCTAGAGATTTATTCTAATATTTTTATATATTTACTAAAAACAAATAAGAATTAAAATAACAGCATAATATATAGTAAATTCTTTAAAAGTTCTAAAAATATTTCCAAATTGTTCCAAAGTTAGGCTGCATACTTAGCAATTGCATTTGTTATGTGGCTCTGGCTTTTGTAAGACAAGATAAATTAGAGATATTTATCCACTTTTCATTTTGAGGAAACTGTAAAGCTCAAAAATAGTAATAGAACAATTCTAAATTAATTATAAAGTATAATCCAAGTAAGAATACTTTTTGCAAGATTTCGTGAAATGTCATAACTCTTAAGTTTGGAAGAGACCAAATTTGTAGACTACAGAAAAAGATCACTCAAAAGGTTTATAATCTGTTACACAACATCAATAAAGGAAGAAAAGAGTAAAATACTTTAAGGAGTGATACAACTAAGTAGATGAGCATTCTTAAATACCATCTGCTTGTGTTTCCATAGAGACCTGTTTCATGTTGTGGATTGGTATTGGTACATGTATGTGTGTATGTTTTAGAAGGTAGGGGGAAATTAATTCACTTTTTAATTTGCTTTTATTTATTTATTTATTTATTTATTTATTTATTTATTTATTTATTTATTTATTTATTTTGAGACAGGGTCTCACTTTGTAGTTCAGGCTGGCCCTGAGCTCACTATGTAGCCCAGGCAAGCCTCGAACTCAGCAATTCTCTTGTCTCTGCCTCCTGAGTGCTGGGATTACAGGCATGAGCCACCACACCCGGCACTGTGGTATGTGGTATCGATTGTTGGTGGGCGTGAGTCTCCACACCCAGCATTGTATGTGGTTACCAGGGATCGAACTCAGGACCTTACGCTTGCGAGGCAGGTGCCGGAACCACTGAGCTAACCCTCCGGCCCCTGCTTATTGATTATTTTTAATTTTTAACATGAGTATTTGATTTTTTTCACAATACGAAGAAAATTTTAAGATTTGTCATATGCTACAAGAAAACTCCAGATCTCCCTATTTCACTGGGTCAATTTTGAATTCCACTTAATTGCTTAATTCAAAAGGAGTTAGAATAATTCTTACAATGAGAAACTGGATAGGAAGATAAATCTTTGTGTATGAGGAGACCAAGAGATGCAGGGGAAGAGGAGTGAAGAGACAGTGACAAGATTTTTAAAAAAGAATTGTGATGTGTTGTGAACACAGGCCAAGTCACTATGAAGATAAAAAGAAAGAAATTGGTGTTCATTATAGATAACTAGAAATTTGTTAGTTGATATTCGATTTGCAATAGTACCTCCTTCTTGCTTGCTTGTTTTATTTTTTATTTAATTACCTGCTTGCTTGCTTGCTTGCTTATTTATATTTATTTGTTTGTTTGTTTGTTTGCTTGAGATAGGGTCTTGCTTTGTAGTTCAGGCTGTCCCTGAGCTTACTATGTAGTCCAGGTTGGTCTCAAATGCACAACAATCCTCCTGCTTCTGCCTCCCGAGTGATGGGATGACAAATGTGAGCCACCACACCTGGGGGGTGTGGGGTGTGGTACCTGGGATCTTGGGTTTGCCAGGCAGACGCTGGAACCACTGAGCTAAACCCCAGGCTCTGCTTTGTTTTTTAAGAACACCTACCATCATTATGGCAATTAGGATCAGATTCAACAATAAAGCTAAGAACAAAGGAGAGCGTGCTTCTTTGTGTGATGCATTTTGCCTGTGGTTTTATACATGTTAGAGCTCTTCTCCACTGAATATGATTTAAAGTATTTGTTTCTTGGTCTACTTTATGCAAATGCATTCATATTTTTATTGTAGATCTTCTGGAATTTTAAGAGCCTGTTCTAGTGACTATAGTGAATATTATTGAACCAATATATCTATCAAATAATAGATCAACTACTATTATTTTAAATAAGCATATAGTATTGCAATTCCAAAAACCAGTGATTTATCTTTCTTGGTAATCATCATCATCGATATAGTGCTTTATGTTGTCCTCTTGAAATTTTATAGACACAAACTGAAATTGAAAAAGCACATTTTTCATTTTACTGCATTTATGTACAGAGGAACCAAATTGCTGCAGAGTAGACTGCAATTTATCCTTATGCTGTTCTGATGAAAAATCAATACATGTGCTTGAAAATAATGGCAAAGAGTAACTGTGAATCCCTGATTTCTCTCAGGTATTCCAGAGTGAGACGCATGGGATAATTGATTCTATGAACAGATTTTAAAAATCCATTTTTCATTAATTCTCTTCTGTGAATGTAGACTAATGGCTCTCTGCCATTTATTAGCAAAGTATAATTTTCAATCATTTTACTGAGATAACATAAGACTGACTCCTTTGGGGAGTACAACTTAGTTTTTTCTAGTGCACAGAATTAAGCTTGTATTTATAACAGTTGTATAACTATCAACACTAATCTTAGAATGCTTTTCATCACCCTTACAAAGCCCTAATAAGTATTAACAATCATTCCTTGTTCCCTTCGCCTTCCACCCTCTGGAGACTGAACTCTGTTTCTCTGCAGACTTTCCTATTGTGGGCATTTCGCTTGAAAGGAATCATAAAAATCATGGCTTTCTGTTCTGGCTTGTTTCACTTAGCATAATATATTTAAGGTTCATTCATTTAAACATATTAGTACCTTATTCTTTTATGGCTGAATAATATTCCATTATATTGCTACCTCACATTTTATCCATTTATCTGCTGATGCATGTTTGCATGGTTTTTAGTGTTTCATTACTATGCGTAATGCTAGTCTAGATATTTGTGTACCAGTTTTGGGTGGAGATATTCTCAATTCTCTTCAGTGTATATTCAGAATAGAATTGTTGTGTCATGTGCTATCATTTTTGAGGAACGAAAAAGTGTTTTCTAAACTGTAACATTGAAAAGCCAACCGACAGATTTGCAAGGGTGTTAATTATGCTATAGCCTTGCCTGTACTTGTTACTATCTTATACTCATATAGAGTGGGTATGATATGATATCCCATTGTGGTTTTGACTCTATTTCTCTAATAATCTATGATATGGATATTTTTATATCCATCATTATCTCTTCATTGTGAAGATAAACAGCATTTTATTTTAAAATTGGATTAGTTGTTGAATTTTTAAATTGTTGAGTAATAGGAATCTTTATATATTCTTAATATATAGACCTTTATCAGATATATGACTTGCAAATATGTTCTCTAGTTATGTATGTTATGGTCTTACATTTTTTATGAGAGTTTTTGAAGGACAAGAGTTGTACATTTTATTAAAGTTCATTTTATCTTTTTTTTTTCCTTTGGTCACTTTTGTTATTGCTGTCATAGCTAAGAAACCATTGTCTATCTGAAAGGCATGAAGATTCAGGATTATTTTCACTCTGTGCTTTATTGTTGCAACTTGTAAAGTTAGATTTGTGATTCATTTTGAATTATTTTTTGTGTATAGTGTAAGGAAAGTTCCTGTATTCCTTCATTATTATCTCCTATTTTATTAAAAAGTATTCTGTAATATAGTTCAGTAATTTCCTTGTTTTTATACATCTTTTGTAAGTTATTTTGTTCAAAATTTCCATGAGTATTACAATTCACAATTCAAAACAATGTAGTTGGGAGACTTTTACAAGATATGAAAACTGCTCTAATGTTGTGCATTCCTTTTCCCAGTTTTGCACTCCCATGGTTATATAAATTATATCTTATTATAAGTCCACTGACAGTCACAATTACTGTTTTATATAATTGTCTTTCAAATATAACAAGACTTGTAAACGTAGATTTTTACAGTTATCTATATAACATCTGTACTAGTGTTCTTTATTCATTAACATAAATTTTAATTACTGTCCAGTATCTTTTATTTTCAGGACTTCTATAGGACAGGTTTGCTAGCAATAACTTCTTTCAGAATTTCTGTATCTGAGAATATGCCAATTTCTCTCTTTTTTTAAGGATAAATT
>PVIC010012972.1:25665-39158 GCA_004025085.1 Thryonomys swinderianus
TTTTTTTTTTTTTTTTTTTTTTTTTTTTTTTTTTTTTTTTTTTTTTGAGACATGGTCTCATTGCAAAGCAAGTTCAGGCTAGCCCTGAGCTCACTATGTAGCCTAGGCAAGCTTTGAATTTAGCAATCCTCCTGCCTCTGCCTCAAGTTCTGGGATTACAGGCCTGAGCTACCACATCTAGCACTGTGGTATGTGATACTGATTGCTGGTGGGCATGAGTCACCACACCCAGTATTGTTGTATGTGGTTACCAAGGATAGAACCAGGGTCCTCGCACTTGCTAGGCAGACGCCAGAACCACTGAGCTAAATCTCTGGCCCTAACAGTCTTTTTAAAAGTGATTTAAATATTACTTCCTACCCCATGATATTTCATGAAGTCAGCTGTCAATTTTATTATAACCTCTTTTATAGGATGAGTACTTTTGCTGTTTTCTTTGGCTTCTGACAGTGTATGAGTCAAGGTGTGTGTGTCTCTTGGTATGTTGTTGGAGCTCACTGAGCTCTTACATATGAATATTAGTATTTTTTTACCAAATTTGGATTATTTTCAGAAATTTTTTTCTTCAAACACTTTCTTGCTCTTATTTTCTTGGCTCTCCTGGAAAGCTCATCATATGTATGTTGGTATAATCATGAGATCATCTACTTTGTAGGCTTCCACAAGAGCTGGGGTAGAAAAGAGATGGAAATGGGCATATTAAAATGATACAGAGTTTTTTTAATTGAATTCTTTATTGGTACAATTTATATACATCTCAAAATCATGTATAACATTGGGGAATTTGTACCAGTATATGACAAAAGTTAATTCTCACTTTTACCTATATCCCTACCCACCCGATACAGAGTTTTTGGTTTTGAAATTTGGTAGTTTTTCTTGATTTTTTAAAATATCTGCAAGTCTTAGGTTGATTCCAGAATTCTGAAAAGAATTTACTTAGACATTTCTTTCCACTGTTGTTACTCTTTCATGAGAGTGGAGTTTTAAAGTCCTTCCTCCACAATTTCCGAAGTATTTTCCACTCTTATTTAACTATTTCATAAACATGACTATTATTATTGTTTACTTAAGATGAGATTTTCATTAAAACATTGTCATGGAATTTAAAAAATAGTACTTTTATTCAAGACTGTTAACTTTTGTCAGTACAAAAGAGAAAACCCTAATTCACTTCTAACATTTAGTAATTTAGAATATAAAAATGTCAAAACTATTGTGGCGATGATAAGGAAAATCTGCATGTTGTTGCTCTGGCTAGGTTAAGTATGAACATATTTTATTTTACTTGCCTTTCAATTGGGGAGCATAGTAAAAATGAGTTCTAAAATCTTACAAGAGATTAGCATAAATATTCAGTTGTGATGCAGTCAAGTGTCAGACATGTTTGGTTTGTATCTTCCTAAGCTTTATTTCTAAGCATTTCACTATTTATTTTTGGCTCTTTTCTATGAGCTGAATGCATTTTGGCTCATAAGTATAATGCATTTTCTATAAATTTACAATGAATGGTTTGGTTTTATCTGCACTCAGATGAAGATTGTGATCTGGTTTGTCAATCAGGCAAAAGCATAAGTGGGACAGTAGTTACTTTCTTCTTTACCTTATGACCACTTCTTTGGTGTCCAGCACCCACTCTTAGGGACTTTAAATGATCAAACCCATTGAAAGTTATGTTGTCTTCAAGGGTAATCATATATGGATTGACTTGGGACATAGGAAGCACAACACGACAGCTGGCTATGACCTAAGGAAAACTCCAAGACACTGATCCCTGAGACAAATGATCTATTCTGCTTACTTATGTGGAAATTGATGGGCCCATGAATATCAGGCTGACTGAGTAAAATCGTGAGCAGGTAACCAGGTGCTCTCACAGAATAGTATTGCCTCGAGTAATGACTGGGCCAAGACTGGGTCTTTCCACTATTTTCAGTCATTCTTGATTGAGCTCATACATCCCAGGATCCCTGTATTTTCATATCCTGTAAGACTCCTTCTAAATTGAAAAGATCCAACAACTTTTTATAGGTCTTGTGGCAAGAAAAACTGATTCTTGTAGAGCCTCCATTTTGTTCTTTTCTTTTCAGTAGGAATCAAGTGAAAAAGAATGTCAACTTCAGGGGCGGGGGAGGAGGACACTAAATTATTTCCTTATATTGAATGCTAAAGAGAGAAATTTAGTGTCACAAAATTTGTTCTGTTTTTATATTCCTCATTTTTACTGCAAAATTCTTCTCTAGTATGTAAAAAAACTCTAATATTATTTGATTACACACTTTGCTAATTAATTTTATTGTTTTTTGTTTGTTTGTTTTTGAGACAGGATCTCGCTTTGTAGTTCAGGCTGGCTCTGAGCTCACTATGTAGCTGAGGCAAGCTTCGAAGTCAGCAATCCTCCTGTCTCTGCCTCCCGAGTGCTAGGATTACAGGCATGAGCCACCATGCCCGGCGCTAATTAATTTTAAAATGACATGTTGTATACTTACTATTGCTCAGATAAATTTAACCCCAAATCCACTGTTGATCCTTAAAAGTCCTCACTTTTCTTTTGTAACATATCTGACCCTACAGAAACGAAAATGTCAGACACATCTGACATGTATAGCCTTAGTTTTGACCTTCTCACACCATCTGTTCCAAACTGAATCTTGTTCCAGAGTGCATGTATCTCCATTGCCTACTCACATTTGTTTTTTGATTCCTGGTTTGCTTCTAGTGACTTTAGTAGCTTTTAACTTCCAGTCGTTGCCTTTATCTTCCTGGCTGCCTATGCTTTCCTTAGCTGAAGAGAGCCAATAATCATGACTGACTTCATAAAGTATTCCATGATCTCCTTCTTCAGTATACAGCCTTTCAAAACAGCTCTCAACTACAGAGTTAAGACTTGGAAGATTAAAAGTTTGTGCACTTCCATCCCTCCCACCCCCTGTAATCTACTTTGGGCCCAAGAAAACTAAAAATGATCAATATTGGTAGTATATCTATCCCAATATTCAAATACCTACAATATGTTGTCCTTTGGAATATCTAAAACATTTTAGGCTAGTGGTTTCATATTTTCCCTCTTCAAAGAATCAATAACAATTATTCATTCATTCATTCATTCATTTATTTATTTATTTTGATACAGGGTCTCGTTTTGTAGTTTAGGCTGGCCTGAGCTCACTATGTAGCCCAGGCAAGCCTTAAACTCACAGCAATCCTCCTGCCTCTGCCCCCAGAGTGCTCGGGTTATAGGTATGAGCCACCACGCCCAGCACCGTGGTGTGTGGTACTGATTGCTGGTAGGCATGAGTTACCACACCTAGTATTGTTGTATGTGGTTACCAGGGATTGAGTCAGGGACCTTGCGATTGCTAGCAGGTGCCAGAAACACTGAGCCAAATCTCTGGTCTGATGCTCTCTTATCAGAGATAAATATCTATTATTCCAGCTTTATTCAGGCATTTTTCACAATGCTCACACATAATACCTGACAACTGCAATCCTCAGGCAGAAAGGATTTTTGCCTGATAGTGTAGGTTTCAGTCCATAGTCTGCTGGCTCCAAGGCAGCATGTCATGGTAGATAAAAAGGAGTTCATGGCACGGGAGGAAGGAAGAGGACAAGGTGGAGGAAAAATGTGGAAGAGACTTGAAGGCCACAAGCACAGTGACCTCTCCTCTGATAGGCTTCACTTCCTAAATCGTATTTTGACCAACTCCCAATGGAGTTTTATGGTGTCGTTATCCAAGCACTTTCTTAAACACCTTATGAGAACATGAGGTTCTGAGGGAACATAATGTTCCAGCCTTGGCCCCCGAGAGCCCACAAAAGACTCATGCGCATCATTTTATGTGAAATGTACTTATCTATCTCTAAAATTTACAAAAGGCCCAATAGTTTTATTGTTGCTGAAAACTCAAAGTCCCCTCTGAAATTAAAGACAAACTCTTAGCTGTGACTTCTGTAAAAATGAAAAGAAAATCAACATACCACGACACAGGATAAACATTTCCATTCCAAAAGTGAGAAATAGGGGTTAGAAAAGAATGGGACCAAACAAAGACCTACATCCAGCATGTATACATTAAATCCCATTAGATCCATGTCCACCACCCACGTAATCTGGGGAAGAGATAAGCCAGGCCACCCCTCGGCCCCGTCAGGGCTGGCTGTAATCCTCAGGGCTTCCATCTTGGAACAGCTCTGCTCATGTCTTGCAGCTTTCTTCACATATTCCATGTTCCTGGCTTTTCCAATAACCTGCTGGTTCCACTGCACTTTCAGCTTCACTCTCACAGTTTTAAACAAGTGCCCTTTTAGGAACATGCTGCCTGGCCTTTAAGGCCTCTTCTGAAATCTGGTGGAAGCCACTCTGACTCCAGAACTCTTATATTCCGCCTAAGGGTAAAACCAGCACCACATGGATGATGGGAAAGTCTGCCACTAGCTGGAGTTACAGCCAGCGTAACTTTTCCCATGGTTATATGGGTCCCTGGATGGCTTAGCTCTGAGTTAAATCTCAAGGAAAATATTATATGGTTTAATGCCTTTCTAGAGCATGGTGCCTTGGCCCAAAGTTTCACCTTTGTGATTTTGGACCTTCATACAATGGGGCCTTCCTGGTTCTTTACATACCCTCAAGAAATCTTCCCTATTTTCCTATTATAAAATACCTCATTTTTTTTTTTTTTTTTTTTGAGACAGGGTTTGGCCCTGAGCTCACTATGTAGCCCAGGCAAACCACTGCAAACTCAGCGATCCTCCTGTCTCTGCCTCCCGAGTGCTGCGATGACAGGCATGAGCCACCACGCCTGGCACTGTGGTATGTGGTATTGATTGCTGGTGGACGTGAGTCACCACACCCAGCATTCTATGTGGTTACCGGTGTCGAACTCAGGACCACTGAGCTAAATCTCCGGCCCAATACTTCGTTTCTTTTTAAAGGTAATGTTTTCAGCAATCAAGCTCTTCTCTGTTCCAATTTTATGGGCTTCAACTTTATTACAGTTTCCTTTTGGGCCTAACTCTAAATTTCTAAAATCATCAGCTGCACTGTTTGCTTTTGATTTGAAACACAGAGTTGGCTAAAAGCCCCTCACAGTACCCAAGCCATAGCTTGAATGTTTGGCTGCCTTAATGTTTCCTCGGCCAGATTCATTACTCTGTCATCCTTAATCTTAGTTTCCTGCAAAGTCTCTGAGCATGAGCAAATGCAGACACATTTTCTGCCAGAGCATAATACCCATGGTCTGGAGTCCAACTGCCAATAAAATTCTTCTCCCCATCTGAAACCCCTTGAGCCTAATCCTTACTGGCTGCATTGGTGTCAACGTTCTCAACCTCTGAGCTCTGGCCAGAATCTCCTATCAAGCTCAGTTTGTCGCATTGAGGATCTGCCTCTCCAGCTAGCATCTCCAAATCTTTCCAGATGCATCCTGAAAACCAGTTCAAAGGTTCCTGAACTTCATGGTCCAGTAGTCGCCACAACAATTTCACCCTCATTACCAAAATCTTTCTCAAGTAAGCAATCACTTTATCCAATGCTGAGACACAATACTCAACATCTAAAACCTAAAAGGGGAATGATTTATTTTGGTCCATGACGTGTAGAAGTTTCAATCTGTAGTCAGTTGGCTCTAAGGCAGGGCAGCGTTGCAGACAGCCATGACCAGGGAGGTTTGCTAACAGTAGGCAGGAAGCAGAGAGAAGGTGAAGGGAAGAATGGGGAAGAGATAAACCCTTACAGGTTATCCCTTCAGCGACTCACCTCCTCTGACCAGGCTTGTCTTCCAAATTCAAATTTCGCTATAAATCTAATCCACAGATGAACACCATGCTCCTCCCATGATCAATGCACCTCTCAAAAGCCCCACCTATAAGTGAATGAAGCTTGTAGGTTCCTAGATATAAAGCATAGCATGTATATAGTTTCATTAAAAATAAATAATTATTAATTTCCTTAGAAAAGATACTACATTTAGATATCCTAGAAAAAGTTTCACGGTTTGTTTCATGGTCATAAAGTCTTTCATTTTTTTCTACTACCAAAAAAAAAAATCAAACCACTTTAGGAAGCAAATTAAAGGGCAAACAAAAGAGTTAGAAACATCATTTGAATATGTCACTCAGAGCCATGAAAATGTTCTGTGCTTGTAAGAAGTCTAAAGTCCTTGGCATCTTTCCTAAAATACTTTTAATCTGGTCCCAACTTTACTTGGCTTTTTAAATTGTATTCAAATCTATTTATCCTTTTCATGTTTCCTTTGCTTAGAATGCCCATTACTTATTTTGACTCCCTCTAAAATCCTCTGCCCACTTCCTACAAGGATAAATCCACTGTCTATTACCTCTAAAGGAACCTCAACTTTTTTTCTGTTGATTTTATGAATCCTTTATTCTCAGGGTCAAATGCAATTAGAAAGTTTGTTGTACAATTAGTCTCTAGGAAGCTTGTGAATTTACTTGAGATAAGCCCTAGCACTTCAATATCCCTGAATTCCAGTTCCTCAGAAACTTTCTGTTGCATAGAACTAGCTCCTTCTGGATGAATGAATTCCATGAAGTCAGATCCTGCAGAGAATAAAAGTGAATAACTGACTTTAGTCCAGGAGAGGACTGTCAAACAAGCTATTTGAGCATTATTTCAGAATCAAATAACAGAGGACACTTCTCTTAATTTGTTCCACTTCTTTTTAAACAAGCAAAGGTATTTCTTGCAGTACCAGGGATTGAACTCAGGCCCTGTGCTTCCAAGGTAGGCATGGTACTTGAGCTAAGTTCCCAGAAAGAAAACGTATTTCTCCACCTGTATTTAGTGACACAGTCCTACTAGAAGTAGTAACGTCTTAAAAATCATGCATTTACTCCAATTGTAGAATTTTAGAGCCAACATATTTTAACTTTTTAGAAATTGGCCAATGGAAAATAAACTGACTTGCTCAAATAACCCTAGAATTGCTCAAATGCATACCATAATAAAACATCACAAACTTATATTCAAATTATGAGATCTAGCAAAGCAGCTAAAATGCTTTTCTTCATCAGTGCTTATTATTATGAATCACTGCATGCCATAAACATTACTGCCAAATGTACCAGCCTGGTACACCTTCCCTGCTTCAGCCCTGATGTGTCACTCATACTGAAGTCTTCCAGTAAGTTGAGAGATGTTTCCTACAGTATTAAAAGCATATTTCACCAAGATTCTGAAGTCAAGTGCTTTATGTTTCCTGAAATACTAGTTGCCCAGATGTCTTTGGACAAGGTTTCTGGCACAAACTTTGTCAGGAAATAGGGCAGGAGGAACACCTATTTTTTTTTAAGTGAAAAAACATGCACATAAGAACATTGCACAATAGCAATACAAAAATGGTTGGCTAGTGATGACGTTAAAGATCACATCACTGTGAATTTATTTTGGTCATAGAGAAAGCAGTCATGAGTTTTGAGGTATTACAGTGGTAACTAATTTAGATGACTGGGCTTGACTTAATAGGCTTAAAAAGAAGCATGCCAATGTTAGAATTAAGGACAAAACTACTTATGTTTTGTTTCTAGTTATAAGTAAAGAACTTAATGGACAGCAGGTTTGCAATAGAATAAGACATATGCTGCCCATTTTTGCCTCCAAAGAAAATAACCCTGGAGTCACACATACATCAGGAAATTAAACACTACTGAACTACTGAATTTGTTGCCCATGAGGCCTAGCCCCACAAGTTATCAGCACTGATTTGTCATCTATTCTCTTGAGTGTTTAGAGTAAAATTTTAAAAGCTGTTTGTCTATGAAATCATTGTAAAACCAGAATAATTTGCCTATCACACAATTTATCTACTTCTAATTCCTCAGAATGGGGGTGATGAGGAGGACTTTAGTACTTTCACCCCTCAAAGCAGAATCTGGTATTACCCTAAAACTTCCTTGAAATCTTATATTTAACTTTTTATAACATAATTTCTGAATTTTCTCATACAAACTGTTTTTTAACATGGAATAATTTTCAAGTGATTTATTGAGCAGTAAACCTGACACCATCTTTTTGGTAGGAGTAGTTTATTTACTTTGTGGCTTTAGGACCTATTCTTTCATTACCAGTGAACCTGAGCATATAAACCTAGGGCAGAGCTCTAGGTTCTCTTCTGTTTCCAATCTCTTAGTGAAATATTTTCTCTTGTTAAAATAAAACAATTTCTTTAACAGGAACCAAAATTTACTGTTAATGTTATAATGAGATGTGATATCTTAATGTTTACCCAACTCATAGGCATATCCAGATAGTTGCATAATATGAGGTAAATATTCCAAACGTGAGGAGTATAGAAAGAATGAGTTGGTCGTTGTGTTTTTAGCTAAACAATTCAACTTCCCTTCTCATGAGCATCAAATAGTATCAGTTCCCACAAGGCCTCCTCCCACACACAGAGTCTGCCCTGTGTCCACTGTCCAGCTGATACTCGGAAGAGCACTGAGTCCTATCAGTTAAGCACTTACTTCAACTCAGATATTGTGCTAAATGCTTATACCTTTCTGCCTCTAAACCTCAAAACAGTTTTCAGAGAAGGGCACTATTTTTGTCCTCATTTTATTTGTCAGAAAACCAAGACTGAGAGACGCTAGATCACTTTTCCCACATCACACAGCTATTCAGTTGTGGTTGCACAGTTTTAACCCACACTGTGTAACTCCAGAACAATATTTACTGCCGAGGTTTTCCTCAGTACATTAGATTAAATTTAAGAAGAATACTTTGGTATGAAGTATATGTTTTTCTTTGTAAGACTTTTTTCCAATAAATCCCAAATACTCTTGCCTGATTTCATAGACTCATATCCAAATTCTCAATCAGATCAGTCTTCAAATTCTTGGTGGATTTTTAATTTTCACTCAAGGTTTCAAACCCTAAGAGAGATCTCATCAGATTGGGTCTCACTTGAAATAGAAAAGCATATTGTATAAGGTATCCTCATATACTTATTGCTTTATAACACTGAACAAGTTTTTATCTTCTCTAAATTTTAACTTTTTAAATATTTTTCCCAATGAAATGCATTACAATTTATTGAAATGATATAAATGCATATACATATATATGTATATCTGTACACATAGGAAATGCATGTTTATTCACATATAACCAAATACACATGTACCTCATTCTTTTTGAACAGGCAATTTTGAGAACTACTGTTAGCAAATTATTTGCTATGATTTTTAAATGATCAAGTATTAACTTTTTTTTTTTTTGCAAGGCCCAGTGGATTATACTCACAGAGAGATGAGACAGCTGAGACCATACAGAGAGATGAGATGTGCTCAGGAAAGGCATTCTTTGGAAAGATCTGAAAACACTGAATGGAAGCAAAGGAGCCCCAGCAATGTCTAATGAGATTGAACTGTGACCCAACAATAATATTTTTCTAGCATTTAATTATATAATTTTGAATCCAAAGCCAAGACATTATGAAACCTAAAAACAGGGTGAAACAGGATTTCAGTGTATTTACTTAGTAATAAACCACTCCAAACACATAAATAAATTACCTCAAGTTCACTAACTAGAAGAGAAATTCCTTGGCTAATGGGTCATGGCGCTGAGATTTGATCCTCTACAACCTCTCAGCTCTGTCACCTTATTTTTGACCTTCATTAAGCTCTTTAAGACTTGTCTTCTCCACATTTTAGTTGCTGCATTCCTTTGGTTAGCAATATGTACAGTCGTCCCAGCGGGGCTTTTCCCTCCGTCCCGTCCCTGGGGTCAGGTGTAACACGTCACCTGCATCTTGTTCTAGGCAAACAGTTCTCTTTGGGGCAGTACTCTCGTCCTAACTATTCCTGCACTGTTTGATGGAGAAAATCAGTAATTTGTTGAACTGAGCCCTGCAAATACTTGCAAACATAAACCGCCTCCGTCTGTTCCTCTGTCTTCGTGGGAGTCCTCAAGACCACTGAGACACACTGCTTTGAAATAAATCCTAGAGGTCTGTTCAACACCAGGTAAGGGATAGGGGAACTCTCAGCAGACCTCTGGTCTCAGTCTCTGGAAAAAAAACACCATGAACACGATTTAATACAGACTTACTCGTAAAACAATGCCCTAAAAATTTTTTTATTAGATTTGCTTTCCAGCGTACAAATATCCTAATCTAGTTTAAAAGAGCCCACACACATTCCATTTCCAAAAAGACAGCTTTCCTCCTTTTCCTTCCTCCCTCCTCTTGCAAGTCCCTCCCTTTTTTCTTCCGTCTTATTTCTCCTTTAATTTTTTACCGTAGTTCCCCCATATTAAGAAAATAATAATAAAAAATAGAACGCTTATCTGCAAGCTTTAACCAGCTGTCAGCTATCCCACCGCAGGGAAACGGAGCCCCGGGTGGGGCGTGGCAGGACGCCTCCCTCAGGGCCAAGTGCTCCAAGGGGAAGTTCAAGTTTTCAGCAAGGAAAGCCGGTCACAGCTCTGCTCAGCGCCGTCGCAGACAGCCGGCCCGTCCGCGCAGGGGACCTCCGTACGCAGCCGTCCTGCGAGGGCCAAGGGCTCCGCACCCTCACCGTGCCCTTCCTGTCCGGACGGGGCGGCCAGGGGTGCGAGGGCGGAGCCACGGGCGCAGCCGCCTCGCAAGGTCCAGCCTTCGCCGGTCTTTCCAGCGCCTCAGGGACTTGGCACGGAGAGCGGATCTCCCTCTCGCGAAAAGGCAGATGTCCCTTTAAGGTCTGCCGTGCCAGCCCGTGGACTTTAGCCTAAAAAAGGGCCGCGATGCTGGCTTTATTTGTCCATGGCTCGGACGGCCGGGCGGCTTGCCAGTGAGTTTCCACCGCGAGCGCGAAGGAGCGGCGATGTGGCGAGACGTTTAGAAGGTGGGAAGCGCGCGGCCGCCGACCTGCTTTGGACCAGAGGACGGGAAATCACTGCTGTGCCGCCCGGGCCGGCGGAGAGCTGCCACCCGCGACCTGCCACCCGCGACCCGCGCAGACCCGGGCAGTGGCCCGAGCGCGGCGCCATCGCCCGCTCCTCCCTCCGGACCGCAGCGCTCCCCGGCACTGCTGCGGCTCCAGCCATGGCCCCCCGGCGCCCCGCCAGCCCGGAGCTCGCCGTCGCCTGCCTGTGCCTTCTCACCGGTAAGCGACTCCCTTTGCTTCCAGCATCCAGGGCTCGCGGGGCCCCCGGGGCGAGGTGCTGACCTGTGGCTGGACAGCAGGGGCGCGGCCAGGTGGCCCGGCCGGCCAGCGCACAAAGGGACTTTTGCGTTTGGGTTTTGAAAGCAGTTAGTTTCAGTGTCGCTTCAGCCTCTCCAGCCAGCGTTAGAACGAGGCAATGTTGAGAACTTTTACCAGGTAGAAGTGATTCTCAAATTCAAGTTGTATTTACCATGTACGCTGTGGTTTAGGGTTTGTCTGAATGGCTCTTCCACTCGCTTTTGGGGCCATAGTAGAGGGAGACTGATTCATAGTCAAAGTGTTGCCCCCCAGGTTGTTCAGGACTGGACATTTCCGACATGTTCTTGAGGGCTAGCATTAAGGTTAGATTCCGCTAAACCTAGCTGAACGGACTTAGAGTCCAATGTGAAATTCTCTCTGGTCCTGAAACAGTGCTTCCTGTGTCAGCAACCAAGAGGGGAAACGTTTTGAAACTGAGAAATGCTGAGCAGCACAGACTCTTTTTTAAGATGCAAAATAATAATGTGGTTTCATATAAGTGTATTTTTACGGTGGGATTTTTTTAATCTTTTTTTTTTTTTTGAGACAGGGTCTCGCTTTGTAGTTCAGGCTGGCCCTGAGCTCACTATGTAGCCCAGGCAAGCTTGAACTCTGCAATCCTCCTGTCTCTGCCTCCCAAATGCTGGGATTACAGGCGTGAGCTACCACGCCCGGCTAAGGTGGGATTTTAAAAACACAGTAAAAACATAACGTTATATCCACTTTAGAGGATTGCTCCAGTATAAGATTTTCCTAAAGACTAACCGTTGGTCAGATCTTCCTGCAAGTTACTGGTTTAGGAGAGAAAGTTGAAATGGTAACTGATGGTAAAGGCGTGGAAGTGTAAAGGTAAAAACCTTAAGTGAAAGAAATAGACCTGGTTAATGGCTTAATAGTTGGCTTTAGCATATGACTGACACTCAATTGTTTGCTTTTTTTTTTTTTTAACTGCTGGCATGCTTATTAATAGTTGCTTGCACTACTATTTAAAAAGTAAGAGGAAGCCATCCAGCTCATTAACTTTTATGAGGATCACTTGGAAAGGGACTATTAGCATGAAGAGTCTTTTTCATAGAAAGGTGGTGTTAAGAGTTAATACTGAGCTACAGCTTTTCATCCAAGCATCTCCGGAAATGTTCAATAATCCAAACAGTGCAAACATATGAACAGCATCACAGCCAGAGAGTGGTTTAATTTACCAGCTACTGTCATCACACACGCTCACCCCAAAATTTTGGAGATAGTCTGCATCTTGTTATCGTTATTAAGAAAAATCTACATAATTCAATAACAGCATCAAATTGTATCTTTTTCATTTTACCAAACAAGTAAATATTAGTACAGAAATTATCTAAGTAGTTTTCACCAACTTCTAAAAAAGATTTTAGAAATATGAAACTTTCAGAGGGGAGGGGAACACTAACAATTTATCGTTTTCATAGATGTTGGCATAGCATGGATTGCCAAATTTGGGTAGGGACTTACAGGAAAATAGTGCAAAATAATTTTAAATGATGATATTTGATTCTTTTTGTGTTTGAAGGAATAATATTGAAATTTAGAATTGAAAAAATGTTACTACTTAGAACTGACAGATTCTTCATACTTGGTGATTTATTCCCATTAGCATTAAGGATCTGAAATTTCATTTTTTTCCTTTCACGTATTAGATTTACTTTCAATCAGCCTATTCTATCAGTGCTGCTTTATGGGTCTTATCAGTTCTTTCTTATATTTAGAAACTTGTCATTAATTTATGGAATCTACCTAATCTGGGATCTCATCACCATACAAGGCCCATGACTGTAGAGCTTATCATTTTTAAACCTGGAACGCAATCTCTAATCTACCATTTTAAAAAATCTTTTGTAGTAATTTATGGAATCTACCTAATCTGGGGGAATCTCATTGCCATACACATCCAGGCCCATGACTACAGAGCTTATCATTTTTAAACCCGGAACCCAATCTCTAATCTACCATCCTAAAAAAATCTTTTGCAGTCTTTTGTTTGCCTCTAAGATAAAACACAAAGTTCTCTACAGATCATGCTAAACCAGTTCCTTTCCCTATTACTCTGGTATCCGTTTCCTACTGCTAATCTAACAAACCGCCATACCAGTTCACTAGCTTAAAACAACATAAATTTACTATACATTATAGTTCTCCAAGCCACAAATTCTTCTAGGCTAGGATCAAGGTGCTGCCTGGGCATTTTTTTTTTTTTTTTTTTTTTTTTTGCTTTTTTGGAGACAGGGTCTCGCTTTGTAGTTCAGGCTGGCCCTGAGCTCACTATGGTGCCCAGGCAAGCC
>PVIC010012973.1:0-38883 GCA_004025085.1 Thryonomys swinderianus
TCACTATGTAGCTCATGCTAGCCTTGAACTCACAGCAGTCCTCCTGCTTCTGCCTCCAAGTGCTGGGATTACATGCATGAGCTACCACGCCCAGCATTGTGGTATGAGGTATTGGGGATTAAATTTGGGACCTTGCATTGTCAGGCAGACGCCTGAACCATGAGCTAAATCCCCAGCCCCTAGTCTATATTCTTTAGAGAACCATATCCTATAGTTCACAAAACTCCAGTGCTTTATGTTAAAAAGATAAAGGAACTTCTGGATCTTGTTAGGCAAGAGTCTTCTTAAATCCAGTAAGACTGATGGGGATAATATCAGTGATATTAGAGAGATTTTTTAAAGACTCATACAACATATATTGAAATCTCTCAGGTTGACTTTATTCTTTCTTTTCCAAGCTCACCCTATGCTTGCCACAGCTATAAAATGTGGACTTTAGTATTTATGACCTATCGCCATTAGAGTTTATGCCTTCCAGTTGTCAGAAGACTTTGGTCAATAAAATATGCATTTTCTTTTCCTTTATATGGAAAGTCCTAAAACCTATAAATAGCAAATAATTAAGAAAGCATGTTTAAAGTAATAATCCTTGATACCCACATACATGTAACTTTATACATATTTATAAAATTTTCAGTTTGCAGTTTCTATTGTTACCTTCATGCCAAATATGTAGCCAGTGTGAGCTCCTTAGAGGAAGCTTCTGTGTTTTATTCACTTTAACTTTAAAAGTCTGGTCCCCAAAAGTTCTTGATGTAGTGTTTTATTTATTTACTTATTTTTATCTTTATTGGTGCATTGTACATACACATCATAATTACACTCAGTGTTAAGAATTTGTACCAGTAACATAGTGTTTTACTTTTAAAATTATGTTTACCCCAAATTCCTAATTTGCAGGAATCACAGAGCTAAATGCCAGTGATGCTGCTGAGGACATGGGCATACAGGCCCTACCATATTAAGGAGTTGCTACAGAAGGTGACTCTAGGTTTTACAAACATGCTGTTTTTTTTTTTTTTTTTTTTTTTGAGACAGGGTCTTGCTTTGTAGTTCAGGCTGGCCTTGAGCTCACTATGGAGCCCAGGCAAGCCTCGAACTCAGCAGTCCTCCTGTCTCTGCCTCCCAAGCTGGGATTACAGGCATGAGCCACCATGCTGGGCACTGTGGTATGTGGTGTTTATTGCTGGTGGGTGTGAGTCACCACGCCCAGCATTGTATGTGGTTACCAGGATCGAACTCAGGACCTTGCCCTTGTGAAGCAGGCACTGGAACCACTGAGCTAAATCTCCTGCACATCATGCTGTTTTCTTAATGTAACAATATTTACAGTAAAGTTGATGAATTACTACTGTCTCATTACCTTACACCAATAGTTCCAGAGATGATAAAAATATAAAGCACAGCAAAAGGAATTAGAATATACATGTAGGCTTTTATTAGGGAAAAGATTTCCATATCTATAGATATCATTAAACCAACAATCCAAAATGAAGGAAATAGTAACACAATTCATTATAAATGAAGGTATTTCAGCATATAAACTAAAGTCTTCAAAGACTTTTAGTACCAGGACCTAGTAACATTTTCCAATGAATTAATGAGAAAACCATAATTTAAGAAGATACAAACGATATTATATTTTTACATAGCTAAGAGATATGTCTAATATTTTCACGAATCCCATTTGATACTATAAAATATACTTTACAGGGCAAAAAAAACCTGGAAAAAATAACCTTAGGAAACATATGATACAAAGATTGATAATGTATACTAATAATTTAAATATCTACTCATAAGCATAAAAATGTGACCTTATCATGTGAGGTTTATTAAAATATAGGAGAGATAGTCTGAAACAGATGAAAAATCAAGAACTAAACACAATGACAAATATCTTTATAAAAAAAGACACAAAATGAAGTAATAATTATAAATGAAGGTATTTTTACATGTAAACCAAAGAGTCTTCAAAGATTTTTCATATCAGGAACTAATAACATGGTTTTCCAATTGGATAGATATTTTCAACATATGACAGATACTGAAATGCCAAGAAGCAAATGAACTCTTATTTCCTGAAATAGGGGTGACAAACGATAGGCAATGCTTTAAAAAATGTAAGGACATAGTAAATTAACTTACCACCTTCTTCAAAGAAAAAAAGAATAATTCTCAGAAGAATTTAAGCACCATTGGAAGACACATCTTATAATACCAGTTAATGAAACAATTGATATTTTCAGTAACCAACTACTTCAGTGGTGAAAATGCTGTAGGAATCAGAAGCATATTCTGCTGAGATTCCAGGTAGTTGACACTTTCCCGAACTGGAAAAACATTTCATAAGGTGTATAAAGTAACTGACTGAACCAAATTTGCTCTAAAAATAATCTATGGTTAGTGAAACAGCTTACCAGCCGCCACGACCCTGGGGTCCTCGTGAGACTCGTGTCTCCCAGCTGCGCGACTGTCGGCGCTCTCGTGCCACCAAAGAACGTGAACTACAGAAATCAACCAAAAATTACTCTATAGAATATGGCATAAGCAAATAAGAAGTGCAGAAAAATGAGTCTAGTATGCCATTTTTTTTTTTTTTTGAGACAGGGTCTCACTTTGTAGGTCAGGCTGGCTCTGAGCTCACTATAGCCCAGGCAAGGTTCTAACTCAGCAATCCTCCTGTCTCTGCCTCCCGAGTGCTGAGATTACAGACGTGAGCCACCACGCCCGGCACTGTGGTATGTGGTATTGATTGTTGGTGGGCTTGAGTCTCCACGCCCAACATTGTATGTGGTTACTGGGGATCGAACTCAGGACCTTGCGCTTGCGAGGCAGGCGCCGGAACCACTGAGCTAATCCTCCGGCCCATGCCATATTTTTAAAATTAAAGTCATCCACAAAGTTATAGTCAAATATTTCAGTGATAAGATTTCAGAGATTTAAGAGACTTGGCGTAGAAATGTATAAATGAATGTGGTTTGACAGATGAAGAAATGAAAAAAGCAAGAGAAGGGAAGTAAAGTAAGACAACTAATAGTACATGTGAGACAAAACCCAAGTTTCATTTTTCTTGCAACATTTTACTTTTAAAAAGTGACACTATAAAGCCAATTCAGGTAGTTTAGCAGTGTATTGCCAGCCTCAAATGCATGAGGCCCTGAGTTCATTACTCAAAAGAAGAGTAATATTATTAAAAATTGTGTTTACTATAGAAATATTATGTGAAACAAAAGGGTAAGTAAAAAGCAGTACAATGTTGGGCCAGAGATTTAGCTCAGTGGTTCTGGTGTCTGCCTTGTAAGCGCAAGGTCCTGAGTTTAATCCCCAGTAACCACATACAATGCTGGGTGTGGACTCAGGCCCACCAGCAATCAGTACCACATACCACAGTACTGGGTGTGGTGACTCACGCCTGTAATCCCAGCATTTAGGAGGCAGAGACAGGAGGATTGCTGAGTTCGAGGCTTGCCTGGGCTACATAGTGAGCTCAGGGCTAGCCTGAACTACAAAAGCGAGACCCTGTCTCAAAAACAAAACAAAACAAAAAAAGCACAGTGTTAACCACTCAGAGAAAAATTCTCAGTATTTAGTATATTTCTTTAAAAATGAGTAAAAATTAGGGCCTTATGATGTATTATACTTAGCAACAGATGCTTCAAAGTTAATATCTTCTATTACACTAATAGTAATTTTTATGACTATGTGAATTCCTCCTTATAGATGCAGTGATGTTTATGTTAACCTTTATCACTAGATTATTCTTAATATTTTAATATTTTATAAAATACTAGAATATTTTCCTTGTGTATAATCATTTCTAATTTTTTCTAATTACAATTAATACAAGTTAGATATACAGAAAAATACACCTGAAAACAAAGAGAAACCAGTAGTCATTTCTGTAAAACCCAGAAGTAATCACTTTTATATTTGATATGTGACTTTATACTTATACAGACTTTTTAGAAAGCATATGTATATACATTGTATAAATACATGATATAGATGAAGTATGTTTCTACATTACACATGCATTATATAGTAGAAAGACTATACCACATTAGTTCCAATGTTTCTTTCTTTTTTTTTTTTTCCTTTTTGAGACAGGGTCTCACTTTGTAGTTCAGGCTGGCCCTGAGCTCACTATGTAGTCCAGGCAAGCCTTGAACTCAGCAATCCTCCTGCCTCTGCCTCCAGAGTGCTGGGATTACAGGCGTGAGCCACCACGCCCAGCATTTTAGTATGCGGTGTTGATTGTTGGTGGGCGTGTCTCCATGCCCAGCATTATAGTGGTTACCGGGGATCGAATTCAGGTCCTAGAGCTTGCGAGGCAGGCGCCAGAACCACTGAGCTAACCCTCCGGCCCCTAGATTGGTTGATTTCTTTAACAAAAGGAAAAATAAATCTAGAGAACCATATAGTTTGTCTCATTATGTGTGTGTATATATTTAATAAACCTACATGTTATAAACTGTCTTACACAAATGATGTAATGGTTTATACTCAGTATATTACTATTCTCCTATAATCCTGAGAATGAGTTTAAGATTAAAAATGTATGCATAAAAATTTTCATGTTGGGCCGGAGGGTTAGCTCAGTGGTTCTGGCGCTTGCCTCACAAGTGCAAGGTCCTGAGTTTGATCCCCAGAAATCACATACAATGCTGGGTGTGGAGACTCACGCCCACCAGCAATCAATACCACATACCACAGTGCCGGGCGTGGTGGCTCACGCCTGTCATCCCAGCACTCGGGAGGCAGAGACAGGAGGATTGCTGAGTTCGAAGCTTGCCTAGGCTACATAGTGAACTCAGGGCCAGCCTGAACTACAAAGCGAGACCCTGTCTCAAAAAAAAAAAAAAGAAAAAAGAAAAAAAATAGCGTTGCCATTATTCAAATATTTTATATACTATACTTTCACATTTACCTCCAGCATAGCTAATAATACCTGCACATTGTCTAGAAGTAATACTGCGACAGGTAGGAAAATGAATATTTTTGTTTATACAGCCAAGTTTGTGGAAGAAAGATTAATATGAACCCCATGTAGGACAGGAGTGCTTATTTTTTTCCTGACCTGTGTATACCAGTTAGCTTTGTTGTTGCTGTGACAAATGTCTGACACCTATAACTTAACCATTTACTAGTCTAATTATTTAAATACAGGGTGACCAAAATTGCATATATTTTTCATTAATTTTTATAAGATAATATAACAAGAAATATAAATACAACAATCCTATCAAGTTTATTCAATAATTTGTTTGCATATGTTATATATTAAAACATTCGATACACAACGCAACATTACAATCTGGAGAGTAGTATCTAGTCTCTTTCCAAATTAATTTTAAATTATATTTCTTTGAACAAGATACTTTATACTGTTACACTGGTCCTCTTCTTTTTCTGTGGCTAGTACAATTTTAGTGCAACATTTTCCCACTAAATGTAATGAGGATGTTGATGATGAATGTCCTGGCTGGTGTTTCACTATCCTATAGTTTTTCAATTATGTGGTCTATTAGACATATTCTAAATTCTAAATGATCTTTTGAATACCCTAGTTATGAATAAATAACACATGAGTCTCATACTGTTTGGTCCAGAAGGTGCATACATATTTTATAATAATATTTTTCCCCTTGCTTTTATATTACAGGATAGCTTGCTGGATGTTTGTCAACTCTGTCAACATCTCACACAGAGTTATTATAATCATGGTAGAGCAAAGCTGCTTAGTTCATGATGGTTGCAGAGTACAGCAAAGAACAGTGCCAGTGAGTAAGGAGCCAGGAATCAGATAGAGACCCCAAGGTAATACCTCCATGACCAGACACAACCAAAATTGTGCTTTACAAATCCACTAGGTGGTCCTAGCCAATCAAATTGTCAATTAAGCTTAACTGTTACATTTCTTCACCTTTGACAGCTTCATACCTAAATACATCACCTTAAATGATACTTAATCTCCACATAAATACAAAGGTATAATCTGCCTAGCACAATATAGCTATCTTTACAGCAGAAAATGTACTAATGGTCTTCCCAACATCTCAGCAGATCCAGCATTACTTTAAGTCCAAGTTCACATTCTTTTCTGAGATTCAAAGCAAACTCTTAGTTGTAAACCCCTAAAAATTTTTAAAGAAGTTACATAATCCAACATACAGTGGTACAAAGTAAACATTCCCATTCCAAAAATGAAAACTAGAGGATGGAAAATAGAACCTAAGCAGACCTAAACCCAGTGGCACAAACATCAAGTCCTGTTTCAGAGGGCTCTGATGGCCTCACCCCTGTATACTTGCTGGTTGTAATCAATATGGCCTCTCATCAGTATCTGCCTGAAGCCTGATGCTTTCCCTCAGCAGATATTTCACATTCCTGACATCTCCAGATACTGAGGTTTTCAACTCCATCTTCAGCTTTGTTCTCCCGGCTTTACACATCCACCTCTTGGAGTTACATTTGCTGGCCTACAGGCTTTCCTCTGATATCTAGGCCTCCATGATCCTGCAAAACCAGTATCCCCTGAATAGCAACAAGATCTACCACTAGTTTAAAAGTAGTAGCCAGGCCTCCTTGGGCCATGGCTACTTCACTGTCTTAATGCCTGATTGGTAAGAAAGGAACAATTGATCCCAGGGAAACAATTTCCTAGGCAGCGTTTCTGGAGCAAAGGTTCCAGGGCCACCCTTCTCAAATGAAAGGTTTACACTTTGCACTCTTGAGTCTGTGAATGACAGGATCTTGTTGATGCCTGTAATTCCTTCAATGCATCTTTCTTATTGTCCTATTCAGAGGTTAGTTTCTTCAACAATCACACCTCTTTGGCCCTAGCTTCACATGTAGATTTTTAGGTCGAAATTTTTTTCAAATATTCTTGGTTTACTTTTTGCTCTTGATTTTCACTATAAATCTGGCTAAACACAGCCAGTAGTACCCATGCCTCAGTATAAAAACAGGGCTGAAGTATCCTCCATTAAAGCAAGTAGTCCACAGCCCTTAAATTCTGGCTTCTGAAAAGTCTTAGGACATAGGCAAAATGTAGTGAAGTCCTTTGCCAGAACGTAAAACAAACTAGACTGCAGTCCAATTCTCAAATGAGTCCTAGCTTGAAACCCGGTCAGCCTGGCCTTTACTATTTGCATTCCTATCAGCATTCTGGCTAGCAAGTATTAGCATGCTTAGTTCTTGGTGGCTGGAAAGCAGAGCAGGGGAAAGGCAACAGAAAGGAAGGGGCCAGGGACCACAAAAAGATCCCAAAGATACCTCCATGACTTAACTAGACAATAATAAATGTGTTTAACTAATCGTCTTGGCACCCAAGCCAATCAAATTGACCATTAAGTATAACTGTCACATAACCTATTATCATATCTAAGTAAAAACATCTATACTAAGTCAAAAAATGACATTTCATTACTATTTTAATATTCATTTTCTTTAGTAATATATTTGGTAGTCACCTGTGTTCGTGTAAATTTTTTTCTTTTCAATTTTATTTATGGTGATTTGTCACATAAAATTTGAACTTTTGTATAGTAAAGTCATGAGTTGATTTTTTTATGCTTTTTGATACAGAAAAATAGTCCCCAGCTATATTATTAAATTCAACTACATTTTTAGCAATTCTACAAATTAAAAACTTTTCACTGAAGTATGTAATCCATCTTGATTTTATCATATAATTGTCACAGTAATATTTTTTGTTTACATATTTTCCAAATTAAACATACATATACTTTTATATATTATGGCTAGCTTTTTGTGATAGGCAGATTGAATATCCCTGTTTTAGAAATCCCTTGCATTTCAGATAATGGATACTCAACTGTATTTCTAGAAGATGAACTTCTGCATAAAGATCAGAAGTTCAGGAATAAATATCTCATGTTAGAGATATCCACTGGACATAAACCAGAGATTTTAAAATGGTAACTGGATGTTATGTATTTTTTCCAAATATTTATTAGCTATTCTTAATCATTTATTATTTCAGATAAAATACAAATATTTTTCAGAATTAGTCACAAAGTGTTTTGAAATTCTAATTCTAGCTAAATATTCTAATGTTTATTAAATATATATAAGTAGTGGAAAATGGGTGAATTTTTATGAGAAGGGTCTTTAATATTTATAAAAAATATATTTTTATTAAGAAATAATATCCCTACTCCAAATAATTATTATTATTATTTTTTTTTTGCTTTTTGAGACAGGGTCTCACTTTGTAGTTCAGGCTGGCCCTGAGCTCACTATGGTGCCCAGGCAAGCTGCCGCGAACTCAGCAATCCTCCTGTCTCTGCCTCCCGAGTGCTGGGATTACAGGCGTGAGCCACCACGTCCAGCATTGTGGTATGCGGTGTTGATTGCTGGTGGGCGTGTCTCCACACCCAGCATTATATGTGGTTACCGGGGATCGAACTCAGGACCTTGCGCTTGCGAGGCAGGCGCCGGAACCACTGAGCTAACCCTCCGGCCCCAAATAATTATTTTTAAAAATTAAATAATTCAGAAGGAAAAAGATAAAAAGAACAGATTATTTTCTGAGGTTCTTTCAATTATTCAGATTTAATCTTTTTGATGTATTAGGGGACATAGCAACATAGCATATGAAAAAGTCTTCATAGTGTTAACATTCTAATAGTTTAGATCTGAAATGTATCCCAAAGTCTTACGTATTGAAAGCTTGGTCTCCAGCTGGTGGCACTATAAGAAATGGCAGAAACTGTAGGAGTAAGTATTGGAGGGAGATCACTGGGGAATGGATGTGCCTTTGAAGGGTATATTTTATTTTTGGTCCTTTGTTCTCTCTCTTCTTCCTGTCTGCAATGGGGTAAAGCCACTTTCCTCCACCATGGTAGTCCACCATGATGTTGCTGCCTTGTCACAGGGCCTAAAAACAATAGTAACAGCTGACCATGGACTGAAACTTCAATGACCATAAACCAAAATAAAGTTTTCCTTCAGGTTGATTTTCTCAGTGATCCTGTCACAGGAACAGAAAGCTGACTAACACACATTCTAAATAAATAAGATGTACAGTGGGCTTTTCTTGATCCTTAAAACTTATAAAACTAAAAATTTGGCGATAGTAAAATATACACTATAATGAGGCGAGACAAACTGACCCAAGAAATTTACTAGTAGATTACCAATATATACCAAAATTTCACAGAAGAAATAGACATGTGTACCTCTGTTGAGTGTTCCATATTCTGTATGGAAAACGCCAACTAGTTTGGTGTAGCCTCGATTGACATGGGTATGAATTGCCCTTTTAAATGCATCACCCCACAGAGCTGGGCCACCAGGTTTCATCTGAAAAGTAGCCAGTTCATAGACTCCTAAACAGGGTGAAAAATAATTAGAGAAAATAGTCAAGCAATTTCTGATCACAGTTGTCTCATCTGAGTGAAAGACTATCCTATGTAAACAGATGTGGAAGATCATATTTAGATAAACATATTTATGATATCTGTACTAGTTTTGTTTGTATTTATGTTTAGAAAATTTTACAGATGACAAAAAAGACTAAAAACTATATACATATAAGCTATTATTTAAAGTATTTTTATCTAAAAATTTGTTGACACAAATATGGACAATTTGTAATTAAATAGGATATGGGAACTGTGTATACTTTTGAAAAAGAAATACATAAAAAAAGAATTTTTCAGGAGACAGGGGCTATAGTTCAGTGGTGCAGTACTTGTTCAACATGTATGATGCTCTGATTAAATCCAGTCTCCTTCAGATTCATTCTTCTGGTCAATCTTTACTATTCTTTCTTTGTATAAATTTTCCAATTCTAATAGGAAGAATAAGGAAACAACAAAACTGAAGTAATGCCTTCACATCTTAAAACACAACCCTGAAGAATGGTCTTGTTATCCCTAAAAATCCAAGTACATACCTGTAATTTATTTTATCTTCTGAATAGATGGATAGGGCCAGGAGAGAGAAAGAAACTAGGGGACAAATAGATGTGAGAGGTAAACATGCAAAGATTATCAAGGATCATGAAAGATAGATAATACAGGAAGAGAACCAATGTCAGACACTGAGAAGCTACTTTACTTAGACACTCCTGAGAGTTGAAGGGAGATCTAAACTGATTGAATCCAATAAGATTTCAAATTTCTTTGTAGTGTAATCCAAAAGTAAAGTACAAAGTTCATAATGAGAAATAAAATAAATTTCATTGTTTATGGTTAATAATGACTTTTGTTTAAAATGGAATTGAGGTTATTTAAATTAGCAAGAAATGTAATTAGTAATAAAACATTTCTTACAGAATTATTTTCAAACAGAAGCAAGAAAGAGGAAAGGACAAAAGTCAGAGTACAATAACAGCTTGGTAGTTTTCAATTCATTCTCCCTAAAACTATTTTATAAGTAAAGATATATTTCATGATTTTGGAATAGTTAAAATTTGTGGAAAATGTTTGAAAGTTGCTATTATTTTAAAATTATGACACAGTTTCATACACTATCCTTTACACAGCCAAAGAACTTGCCTTCACTGCAATTTTCAACTTTAACTGAGCATACAGACTTTTTCCATACAGATTCATTTTGGGATCTGTAAAAACTCAATTTGGAAAAATTCTTAATCAATTCTCATATTTTAAAAGTAAACAAAGGGCTTCAATTTAATTTTAGTCAGCAATCATAATATACTACTATAAAAACAAGAGTCAGTTTATTTTTTGATTTTTATTACTTGAGATGTTAGTATATTTTATTAAGATTCATGTATCACCCAAGGAAGACCTACCTTCTTTTGCAGGCCTTTCTATTTTACACCATGGCACCAGATAACTAATCTCACTCTCTTGTTTATCAATGAGAGCCAAATTAGGAATGAGGAATTGTTCTTGCCATTCCTTATCTTTGGCCAAGGCTTTCCGGACTGCAGTTCGATGAGCAAAATTATCTATGGGTGAAAGAATTAAGAAAAATTAACTTGAAATTCCCCATATTGCTCTGGATTTCATTCCAAACAGGAAACATTCATCCATAGCACATAGGAACACTATAATGTCTTTGAAGATACCAACATGAAGAAATCTGACATATTATCCTAAGTTGCTCATTATCTTCAGGGGAACAGAAATGCAAATAATTGTAACATTTTAGAATGGGAGTTATAGGCAGCTGTGTGAAACAGGTTATTGTACCTTTCTGTCTCAGTTCCTTATTCTGTAAAATGGAGATACTATCACATAGGCCTCCAGGGTTGATGTGAAGATTAAGTAAAATAATACATGAAAAGAGCTTGGAAATGTTGGGCACCTAGTTAATACTCAGTATATATTTTTATTCAATTGAGGCAGTTAACTAATATTGCCAGTATATAGGAAGTCTGTTTACTTCAGTAGTGGTGTGTGGTCAAGGTACACCTAGAATAAATATTAACATAAATGAAATTAAAACATATTTGTTATAACTCTTATTTGAAAACATAACTTTCAAAGAAATAATGTTGATTCTCTTATCTACTGTCACCCATTCCCCCCCCCGTGTTTATTTTCTTCTATCTAAATTACCCATAAGGGTATGTACATTTACCAACCTAACATCCTAGAACTACAATATTAGAATCTCAGGAAAGTAACAGTAAAATGTTTTATATAATTTGAGGATGAAGAATACCAATTTTAAGCTGTTTGCACTTAAATGTGTTATATCAAGAATTTATTGGATTTCCTAATGAATACAGTTTAACTTGAAAAGCATAAAGCATGGAGCTTATTCTATTCTAATAGGGGAAAACCCCAAAATGTGCCCACGTTAGGAATATATAAGATAAACATTTTTAAAAAATAAAGTATTTTATGAATATTACTTTGGACACTGATGACTAAACACTACATGAAAATCAAGTGCTGATGTAGATTACTATGCCTGGACACTGAAGTGAAAAACATTCTGTGCCTTCCTGTAATTTTTATCTCTCCTCAGGGGAGGTTACTTTCCACATACAAAGAACTCTCTTTACCTCCTAAGATCAGTATCACAGTAAATTCATGGAAATACTAGGCCACAGAATTGCAACAAAAGAACTATTAAACTCCAAAGTTGAATGAAGCTTAAAAATTTTTAGCCCCTCTCAATCTCCATTTACCTAGAGCCTTAAATGTTTGAATTAAGATGCTGATACCTACCCCAAGCTCTGTTAATAAGAAAACAAGATAATTTATCTTGTAATTTTAACCCATTTGGGCTTTTATAAGCATTATTTAATTTATTTTATTTTATTTTTTGAGACAGGGTCTCGCTTTTTAGTTCACGCTGGCTCTAAGCTCACTATGTAGCCCAGGCAAGCCTGAAACTCAGCAATCCTCCTGCCTCTGTCTCCCCAGTGCTGGGATTATAGGTGTGAGCCATGACACCCGGCACTGTGGTATGTGGTATTGATTGCTGGTAGGCGTGAGTCTCCACACTCAGCATTGTATGTGGCCACCGGGGATCGAACTCAGGACCTTGCGCTTGTGAGGCAGGTGCTGGAAACACTGAGCTAACCCTCCGGCCCTATAAGCATTATTTTAAATTTTTCATAAATCATCTTCCTAATAAACAATTTTAAAATTTTTTAAGAATTAAAATCTAGTTCACAATTATGTATTCTGATACATGAGAATTCACATTTTTGTAATTAACATTAATTTACACTTTGCGAGTTTTAGATGTGGGCCACTAGGAAGAGCAAGCACTGAACTTGTCTTTTAGGATTATATTTTTAAAAAGATTTTATTTACTCTGTACATACCTATAGTAATATAAATGCAAAAGTCTCATGTAACTGTAACAAAATGAGAATCTGAATTGAACACTTAAATCTGAATGACTCATACCATACTTCCAAATATGAAATATTTTGTTCATTCTGCCTCCGAATTCCACATTCCAACATCCAACCAATTCAGAGTGAGCTGTCCGAAGATGAACACTTTTCTTAAAATTTTCTAGGAACTCATTCATTTTTGAGGGTTTAAGATAATAGGTACGAAATTCATAGAGTGTTCCATCCTTTTGTCTAGGCCCTGTAGCAAAAGATGAGCACACCTGAAGAAAGATAAGGCAAATTTAAATTGCTTTATTGTGGGGAAAATGAGACTTACTATTACATTACCACAAGATATAAGAGGCACTCAAAAGATGCTTCTTTTTTTCCTGTCAGCTCTCCACAAAATTGTGTTTATGTAGAGATATCAGTGGAAGTAACTACTTTTAAACATGCTGAGTGCACAATTAAAACTGTTTCATAGTGTGTAGTTCACCTGTATCGTTTCTCATGAGAATTTGCTCAAAAGGACACACTGTATTAACTCCCGGATAATCAAGACTCACATAAATTTACCAAGTTTTTCCTTATCAGGCAATATTTTATCATTAGTCAGTAGTATGTGTTAGCATTACACATTTAGCAGAATTTTACCATAAGCAGAATAAAAATAGGCTCACGAGCAGAAAATTCTTAAATTCTAAAAAAATAGAAACTGCTATTCAGGTTCATAGTATTTCCTACAGTCAACCAAGTGAACCACTGGTCAAAAACAGGACTGGAATCTAAATAACACATTAGGTTGCTATGTACTCTGCATTTTAGTATAATAGTAGATTGTACAAATGCTGATAAAGAAAAATTCAGTCAGAATTATCTGAATCATTATTAAGATACCATATGAAGGGCATTTGATACAGCTAATTGTACTTAGCTGATGGAAATATCCTATATGAACCATTAGCTCTGTTTTATTGGTCATATGTAAATTTTGAATTTTTGTTGAGTTTCAATTTAGCTTTGATGAGGAAAATACTGTGCCAGAAATTAATCTGTGTGTCCATCTGTGTACAGAAATAGATGTATACACAACACCCTCATATGACGTTCTAGTTTAAAAGTCCATCCTAACTTTACAGTAGTTGGTATGTGCCCGTTTTCCTGAAGCTAATTATACAAGAAAAATCTGGTAAAGCGAATGTTACTTCAAATACTATGGAGAAATTAAGAGTTTAGACTGACCACCTGGAATGTCAGAAAAAAGGCAATAAACTTTTTCTTTGGACACATTTTAATTTAAGAAGACTATCTGTTATTGAACTGTATGTCTTATTGTCCAAATGACTGGCCATAAAACAAGTGCTGCTGTCCCTATTTGGTGGATCCTTTTTGTGCTTTTTAACCAAATTCTAACAATAGAACAACCTAAGTTTTCAAATATGGTAAGTAAAATGTATCAGAAAAGGGACCACTGGGGTATTTGGAACAATCCTATCAGGTTGATTCCTGGGGTTTGTATCTGGGGGATAAAACAGTTGTCTAAAGACACTTAATCTCAGGAAAAATAAATACAGAAGGGAACCTGAAGTTCAAGAAGAAAGTGTTTGTGAGGAGGTGAACTCATCCGTGCTTTGATGCTGCCTCATCTCCAAGTTAGGACCCCTCCTCTCAGCAGTGACTAACAATTCACTTCTAAGAGAACACTGGCAGAAATGAAAACTCAGAGGTTCAGAGAAAAGTTGCAACGAAGTCCTTCTTGGCGCTGCTTGTTGAGAGCATCAGAAGGACAAAGCCGCACGGGCTGGGTGCGGGGCGCTAAGGGTCTTCCTCGGTCTTGTGCTGAACGTCTCCCTCTAGCGATTAGCCCCCTTGCCAACTTGCAAGGAGTGAAAGCCTAACACAGAAAGGGAAAATAATTTCAGGGTGAAACCGATAGAGATAGGCAAGGCCTGGGAGGTAAGGCTGGTTAACACCCGATTTTGTGTATTTCTCCTCGAGGCCTCAGTTTTCGGCCTCCCGCCTGTGATGGGCGGAACCCCGGCCTCCTCCTCCAGGTCTCCCCGGAGTGGCTCTCGCGCCTCGGGTCTGGGGCAGAGCGGGCCGGAGCGGGGCGTGGACCGGACTCCGCGGATCTCCAGGGAGGACGTGCGGCGGCGCGAGTCTCTAGAAAGCGCGACGCGCCAGGGCCCGGGCTCTACGTGACAGACGCTCCCGGAGCCGCAGCCGCGATGGTGCCGGCGGCAAACGCAAGAGCTGACGCTCCGCCGGCCCGTCCGGACAGAAAGGCCGGGTCAAGGAGCCCCGAGGCGGCAGGGAGGGGATCTGGGTTTCCCGGCCGCCTCCAGCCCTCAGGCTGCCCGGCCCGGAGCCCGAACCCGAGGCGCGGATAGCAGCGCCGGACCCGCCTCCACCCGTGCTGCTCGCGCGGCCCCGCGGCCCGTACCTGAGGCGCGCGCGCCCGCCGGCCCAGCACCCGGCTCCAGCCGCTTCGGAAGGCGAACATAGCCTGGCGCGAGCGAGGAGCACCGCGGAGTCCCAGCGGAGGATTTACTCCAGACTCCCTGCCCCCATCGACCCGGGAGGTACAGCAGGCAGGCGGCGGGGCGGGGCGGGGCGGGGCCTGGCCAGGGCCCCACCCCGGGGCGTGGACAGCGGAGGCGGGCACGAGCGCGGACCTGCGGTCTCTGTCTCTTTAGAAGGCCCCCCCCCCCCCACCAGTCTGGAAGTTTGTTAGCGCGAGCCGTGCTGGTCGAGATCTTCTCGGCCCTTCTGGGTCACTGCAGCGTGTAGAATCTGATACTCGTGTGGAAGAGTGCAGGCAGCATGGGGGCGGGATGCGCGTGTGCGGTGCTTTGTGTCTGAAATCATGAGACTGACATCAGCTAATTCTGTAAAATTTAAAACAGCCCCCCCCTCCCAGTTTCAGTCCTTCCCAGAATCACCGGGCATATTTGGGGAATTTTCAAAGTATGTATTAACTTGTGGGATGTGGATTCTGATCTCTTCATAATACTCTTCCAAAATAAATTTCTTTCTTAATCTTTTTGATGTTTACTTTAGATAACTATTAATTTCTGTTTATACTATATTAATGTTTACATTATTCTTGCTAATAGTTAAGGTTCTTGTAAACATTGAAGAAACTATTGGGACTAGGGAAATATTATAGGTCCATTTCCCTTGGCTGTATTAGATATCCTCTTGAAAGGATTTTTTTTTTTTGAGACAGGGTCTCGCTTTGTAGTTTAGGCTGGCCCTGAGCTCACTATGTAGCCCAGGCAAGCCTCGAACTCAGCAATCCTCCTGTCTCTGCCTCCCGAGTGCTGGGATTACAGGCGTGAGCCACCACCTGCTGTGAAAGGATTTTTTAAAATAGATTGTTCAGATAAAGCCTTTTCAAATGAGTAATTCTGGACCAAATACCTTAGATTTTTCAGAAGAGTTGTATCCACTGATAACCAAGTAAGACTAAATAGAGTATCTCTTGTGTTGACTGGCTCTATATGATTAAATATTTTCTCTTGGACTGTTCACCTTTTGTTAATTATTTAATCATTCAGTCCATGGTTATTACATTTCTTCTGTGCTCCTTGTCCTTTTTAAGGATGCCGTAATTAAGAGTGAGTAATTATTGCTGGATCAGTCCACTTACTGGTTTAGCACCAGCCTAGTCCTCGTGACCTGGATACAATAGAAGGGACAGAACTAGGCTTGTCCCTTCCTCTTGTTTTGCTGTCTTGTGGACATCATGAGTCATTCTCCTCTGTGATGCCCCTCTGCCATGTGCCACTTTGTCTTGGAGCCAACCTACTAGGGACTGAAACCTCTATGTAAGCCAAATAAACCTTTCCTCCCTTAACTTGTATTTAATTCTGTAATTCTTGGTGTCAAGTATTTTGTCTCAGCAATGAGAGAAAAATAACTAAGACAGAATTTGGTACCAGAAGTGGGGTTGCTGTTGTGAATTATCTGGCCATGTAGCTCAGGAACCTGAAGAATTGACTTATGAGAAGGGGAAGAGTTAGGAAAGGCTCAGAAATGCCCAGTAAAAAAGAAGAGCTGAACACCTTAGGGCCGACTGTATAGGAGAGTCTGGTCAAAGCTCAGGAGACCAGAAAGCTGGTAAACAGTAGGCTCAGAAAGTTCTGCTGGTAAGGACTACATTGGCTGTTGGACTCCAGATGATGTGTGTTATGGCTTGGCAGAAAGTTTGTCTGCACTTTGCTCATGTCCAGAGACTTTGAAGGAGACTAAGGGTGGCAGATTAACTAATCTGGCAGAAGAAATCTCAAGGCAGCCTAATGATGATGATGTGGCTGCTGTTGTAGTGTGGCTGCTCTTAGGAGCTTTTAGCCAGATTTATGTCGAGAATTAAGAGCAAAGAGCCCAGCAGAATGATTTTAAATGTTTTGAGTTTGTCTAGAAAGGAAGTTCCAATAAAGTTGTGGACTACAGAGGAAATCTTGATTGCTAAGAAGGAAAAGGAGTATAGAAAAGATGGCTGAGGACATCACAGGAAACAGCAGGATTCCTCCTTTTGCTGCTTCAAAATTGCAAGAGGGAACGACTTGGCTTTGAGAAGAGAATGTCCAAGAACTATGTTCCAGAATGGCAAGGTCTGAAAGAATTTGTTCCTCAGAATTGTGTTCAGAGTGCTCCGTGATCCAGGCATGGTGGCCAAAAAAGAAGGAACCCTGGCTACTACATCAGCTGGGGGCAGACCTTGACACCATCCATATGGTATTGGTTTTAGGTACAAGCAGAATGCAAGAGTTGTGGGGTCAGGAAGGCTTTCACTGGTTTCAAGAAAGGCCTAGGATGCAAGTGTGCTGCTGAGAGGGCAGTGTGTGAAGTTGTGAGTCTCAGGCAAAGATGCAGTAGAGATTCGAAGAGTTTGGAGAAGCCAGGAACATGGATCCTCTAAGGAAAACTGCAAGAAGAGAGCAAAGCCAGCCCCAGAGAAAATGCATGGGAAATACAACTATGCTTAGTGTCTTAGGGGCAGAGCCTCCCAAGCTCTTCAGAGTTTACAACTTGCACCAGTTACTGGAGATGCTTGAAGTGGAGCTGTTGAACTTAATGTTTGCCCTGCTAGATTTTGGTCTTTGTTTCTATTCCTTCATATCTTCCCATTTCTGCCTTTTGGAATGGAAATGTCTATCTTGTGTCATTGAATGTTGGAAGTGGTTACCTTTCTTTTCATTTTTATAGGAGCTTATAGCTAAGAATTTGCCTTAAATCTCAGAGGAGACTTTGGACTTGAACTTTTCAGCATTGTTAAAACTGTTAGGACTTTATAACTCTTGGAGATGGACAAATGCCTTTTGCATAAAAGGACATGCATAAGTCTTTGAGGTGCCATGGCTTTGAGGTGCTATGGCTTCCATTCCGCCAAAGACTCATCCAGTCTTAGGAGGGCTTTTTCAGGGGTGTGTGATTGATTCATCGTGCAATGCTAGGATTAAAGATGGGTGATTATTCAATCAGTCCATTGATTGGTTTGGCACCATCCTATTCCTCGTAGCCTGGACACAACATAAGGAATAGAAAGAGGCTTGTCTGGCCCTTTGCCCCCTTGCTTGATTTTGTTGTCTTCTGCTTGCCACAAACTCCTGCCTAGCCATCTTGCTTTGTAGCCAGCCAATTATGGACTGAAACTTCTACCAACCGTGAAGTAAATAAATCCACCCCAGCTTTGGCTTTTGGATATTTTGTGTCAAAAATGAGAGAAAAGTAATTAAAACATGAGGGTAATGTGCACCATAAATATGCGCAGGCTTTTTTCTTTTCATTATTCCATTAACAATATAGTACTATATAACAGCTCTTACATAGCTTTGGTTGTACATTTATATTGTATTAAGTATTATAAGTATCTGGAGATGATTTAAAATGCAAGAAGAGTGAGTTGTGTGAGCACTGGTATTTTATGTGAGGAACTTGAGCATTGTGACTTTAGTACCCACACTGGATTCTGGTTCGAGTCTCCTGTAGATAATGAAGGATAGCTGTCAGATATAAATACACAGCAAGAAGAAAAATACAGTGCAGGCCGGAGACTTAGCTCAGTGGTTCTGATGCCTGCCTAGCAAGTGCAAGGTCCCTGGTTTGATCCCAGGTAACCACATACGACAATACCGGGCATAGTGGCTCACACCCACCGGCAATCAGTAACACATACCACAAATGCTGGGCATGGGGCTCAAACCTGTAATCCTAGCACTTGGGAGGCAGAGGCAGGAGGATTGCTGAGTTTGAGGCTTGCCTGGGCTACATAGTGAGCTCAAGGCCAGCTTGAACTACAAAGTGAGACCCTGTCTAAAAGAAAAAAAAATACAGTGGAATATGAAGAATAGAAAGTGCTGGAGGGAAATTAATAGAGACTAGCTATTTATTGTGTCCATTCTTCCCTTTCACCTTTTGCTGAATGAATAATAGAACCCTCAGCTTAGTGTAGCTATGTGACTGGGTCCTGGACAGTGGGAAATGTCAGTGTACTAATGACCTGTTAAGTGCTCTAAAGGGATGGAGGAAGAATGGTTCTTCTGTTCGTTGTTGCTTTTTCATTACTTGCCGGAATGTGGCTGTAATGACTTGAGTTCTTGGACTAAGGTGGAGAAGGCGTATGTTGAAGGGGTTATAACAAGAAAGAAGCAACTGGCTATCTGACACCCTGGAACATAGCACTAGGAGCCCTGGACTGGCCTTCTTGGGATTTCTTTTACACAAGAAACCATCTGTTAGACAAGTTAAACCTGTAATCTCAGTCAGCTATAGGGTATTTCTTCCCTCTCAATTATTTATATTGCTTTCTTTACTACTTAACGCCTGTTAATCTCCAGATTCTTTGCCAGAGGTGTAAAGTTTTTCTCAATATGAATAATCAGTTTATCAGTTTCATCTTCCAGCCTCCTGCTCTCTTGCTCTAGTGAGGGGTAGTTCTGCAAAATGACACAGCAATGGATATCCTTTCGCTGTTATCCTGGGGAATCTCAATTGCCCTGGGTTGGACATTTTAGTTCCAGGGTCTTGCTTTTTTTTTTTTTTTCTCTGACTTCTAATTTTAGGAAGAGGAATGTGGGAGTAAATATTTGAGACTGGCATATCTGAAAAAAGGTCTTTGTTTTACCAACCCTCTTATTTATAGTTCAGATCAACATAAAATTATACAGTGGAAACTGTTTCTCATTTTTTCCCTTAGTACCAGAGACTGAACTCAGGACCTTGTGCTTGCCATGTTGTTTCATCCTGATTCTGTGCCTCCATGTGTTCTCAGCGCACCACTGAGCTACATCTCTGGATCTCATTTCTCATTTTTTAAAGGCCGTGATCCATCGTATCATGTATAGCTTTTACTGACAAATTCATGCCATTTCTGTTTCTCTGTATGTGATTTTTTTTTCTCTAAAAGCTTTTGTGTTTTCTCTTTATTCATATATTCTTAAATTTTACAATAATAACTTGCAGTGAGTTTTTTTTTTTAAATCCACATTTCTGTGCTCAATAGCTCTTCTCTCTCTAGAACTTTTCCCCATTCAGTGTTGGGGACCAAATCCAGAGCCTTGTATTTGCTAGGTGAGTGCTCTACCATTGGCCTACTTTCCTAGCTCCTGGGAATCTTAAATTCTGAAGCATTTATTTTGTTTTCCAGATATTTTTCTCCCTTATTACCCTCTACTTCTGTTATTCAAACGTTGAGATATTATTTGATCCTGTCATTTTATTTTTCCTCTTTAAAAAAGTTAATTTATGGGCCGGAGATTTAGCTCAATGGTTCTGGTGCCTGCCTTGCAAGCTCAGTGTCCTGAGTTTGATCCCAGTGACCACATATAATACTGGGTGTGGTGACTCACACCCACCAACAATCAACCAGCAGTCAGCACCATATACCACAGTGCCGGGCGTGTTGGCTCACGCCTGTCATCCCGGCACTTGGGAGGCAGAGACAGGAGGATTGCTGAGTTCGAGGCTTGCCTGGGCTACATAGTGAGCTCAGGGCCAGCCTGAACTACAAAGCGAGACCCTGTCTCAAAAAAAAAAAAAAAAAAAAGTTAATTTATGCCAGGTGCGGTGGCTCACACCTATAATCCCAGCACTCAGGAGGCAGAAGCTGGAGGGCTGATGTGAATCTGAGGCTAACCTGGGCTACATAGTGAGTTCAGGGCCAGCCTGAATTACAAAGCGAGACCCTGTCTCAAAAAACTAAAAGAAAAAAAATAATTATGTGCTTTTAGGGGAGGAGTCTCAAATGCTAACAATTTAGTAGCTCAATACATGTTTCTTTCTGGTCACATTCAGCTCCTTACCACATCTTCATTGAATTTTGGTTAATAATTACATTGATTTTCTTTAAAATTCAGCTGTATTTGTATATAACTCAACCACACTTTATGACTTTGATTTGCCTATTGATTCTTCAAATAGGACTAGACTATTTTACTCTTTTGTTACATGTTCTTTACACTTTTAAAAATCACACACATTTGGGGCTGGGGATTTAGCTCAAGTGGCACCGCACCAATCTTGAATGCATAAGGGCCCAAGTTCGATCCCTGGTACTACACACACAAAAATCACATTAATAAAATTCCAGTAATCCATTCGCTTCTCTCTTGCATGCCACTCTAATATATGTCTATTAAGGTATTATTCTACCTCAGTTGTTTTGGTCCATTTGATAATTATGGAAAAAGCTGTTTGAATTTCTTTATAGTAGTCTCTTGGTTCCACTCAGAGTTCTCTAAGGTAGGCACTCCTAATCTTTGTCAATGTTATAAAACCTTTGTTACTCTTCTAAGCCTATGGATCTCATAAATGCATAAAAATGCAGAGATACAAAGAAGTTTATGAAGGAACAAATACAGAAAAAAATTAAATGAGAATAATGAAATTGTAAAAGCAACTCTTGAAAGAAATGGGTTTGCTTGTTTATTAAGGTGGTAAATAACAAAATCTAATGGTGGGTGTAAGATATAATTTTGAAGTGATAACGAACATAAAAAATGTACTTGCAGCAAATGTTAATGTGTTTACAGCAAGTGTTAATAGAATTTCACAATATCTGTGATTTTTTATAGGCTAAAGAGTTCTGCTAATGATATTGTAGCTTATTACTTCTCTTCCTAGAGAAATAAAGTGTTGATTTCAGTTGCAAGTTGGTAACATTAAAGATGAAATCTTTCCTATCCAAGTTACTATACCCTTTGAATGCTATCAGTAGCCTTCCTTGGGCTTAGCTGCTGGTGGTTACAAACCATCGTTACAGAGTACAAACCTAGGAGCAGAGTTGCAAGTCCTAAGTTTTGTGAACATTTATCTTCACTAAATAGTGCTAAAATGTTTGATATGGTGATATTCTTTCAAGGAACACCTAAGAGTTTTCTGAGTAGTATTTTGTTATCAGCCATATGGTCTGACAAGTGTAAAGGATGCATTTTCTCTTTTGAGGCAGGTTCTCACCTTGTAGTTCAGACTGGCCCTGAGCTCACCATGTAGCCCAGGCAAACCTCGAACTCAGCAATCCTCCTGCCTCTGTTCCCAAGTGCTGGGATGACAGACGTGAGCTACTAGACCCAGCACGGTGGTGTGTGGTATTGATTGCTGGTGGGCGTGAGTCAGGACGCCCAGTATTGTTGTGCATGGTTACCGTGGATTGAACCAGGGACCTTGTGCTTGCTAGGCAGGTGCCGGAACCACTGAGCTAAATCTCCTGCCCAAGAATGCATTTTAATACCTTCTATAGCAGAGGCATTCAGTGGAGGGTAGTGGAAATTATGAAGTGGGCAGAAGGAACTACTTGATCTGACACTGCTTGGTTCTGCCTAAGGTCAGACTCATGCAGCTGTGCAGAAGGGAACAGAAACAGATCCGATGTGAGTCCAGGTGAGCAGAAAGGCAGGAGCTCTATGAAGACTAGATGCTTATGCTCTGGACCTACATTTTCCAAAAGTACTTTCTTTTTTTAGTGTTGTATGCTATAGCCACTAGATGGCAGCACAAACCAGTTTTTCATTAACTATTTTCATTATTTTAGTTTCTAAAATATAAACTGTAAGTATTTAGAGAAGATTTAACTGTCAAGGATTTATTTAAATTAGATTTTTTTTCAATTTTTGATGTGTATACGTATGTGCTGATGGTAGGTTATATGGTGAAGAAAAATTTTTAGTAAAGATAGTTGGGATGCCTATTATTAAATGTAATAGGCTTAAAATTTGATTTTAATTTTCCTTTCAAAAGTCCTACACATATCACTGGATACTTGTTATTCAGCTGCTATGTGTTGCACGTTGAATTAACTGCTTTAGGGAAGAAAATAAAATCCATATTCGCAGCCTCTTCTTGAGCTTTCAATATGCCTTGGCATTTATCAGTCTCTTTGCTACTATTCTGATTTGAGTAAGTAGCAGAAAAAAGTTGTGAACAGCCTAGTACTAACCTGTAGTAAATTTCATTTAATGTTTGTATTACTAAAATAAAATATTTTAAAATTGATTTTATACATACATTATTTCAACACTGAGAATTTGTACCTGTACATGACACATCTGGAGTCTCATTCTTTTCCCATTCCCCTACCCATCCTACAACTCCCACCCCCTACAGATGTAAGTTTTCCTTTTTTTTTAGCCATCAGTTTTTTTTCTTTCCCTCCTTTGCTTTCCCCTGGTCTCCCAGTTCCCTTTTCCTTTTCCTCCTATTTCACAATACCTGTCACACACTCTGGACCTCATTTACGCCTTCAGTTTCTCACACTAGAGAAATGATATGGTATTTACACATTCGTGTAAAATTAAAATATTTTATAACAAACATGCATTGTTTGTGCAGATGTAGTACGTCATTTTTACATATCCATTTTTCTTTTTCACTGGGTAAGTGTAGTACACTGCAATTACATTAATAATGAGGAGTTGGTATTTGTACAAGGTATTGCTCAATTTCATCTTTCAACCTTCTCCTCCTCCTCTCTTCTCTTCCTGTATAGAATCATCACATTGCTTGCAGGGACTTGGTGCATGTACACAGCCCTTCCCAACCCCTCCCTCTTTTAATCTTCATCTTTTGGAACCCTCCCCATATGTCAAATATATATCTTGCTGTTTTCTACTGTCTATTCTTTTTTTTTTTTTTTTTTTTGAGACAGGGTCTCGCTTTGTAGTTCAGGCTGGCCCTGAGCTCACTATGTAGCCCAGGCAAGCCTCGAACTCAGCAATCCTCCTGTCTCTGCCTCCCAAGTTCCGGGATGACAGGCGTGAGCCAACACGCCCGGCACTGTGGTATGTGGCATTGATGGTTGGTGGGCATGAGTCTCCACGCCCAGCATTGTATGTGGTTACCGGGGATCGAACTCAGGACCTTGCGCTTGCAAGGCAGGCGCCAGAACCACTGAGCTAACACTCTGGCCCTCTACTGTCTATTCTTTAATTTGCACTTTATTTATATATTAGAGTTCTCATATAAGAGAAAACATGCAATATCACTTAACATTATTTCAAGGTGAATCCATTTGCCTACAAATGACTCAGGTTTAATCCTTCTTTATGGTAGAGTACTCCATTGTGTATAACATGGCATTTTCTTTATTTATTCATTTGTTGCTGGACATTTAGGCTGCTCCCAAGATTTAGCTATTATGCATTCTGCTGCTATAAATACGGGTATATGTGTATCCCTGTAATGTGTGGTCTTCTAACTCTTCTTGGAAGATATCTGGAAGGGGAATAGCTGAGTCAAGTGGAACTTCTATTTTTAGGTTTTTGAAAAATCCCCTTAGTGATTTCCATAATGATTATATGAATGTACACTTTCATAAGCAGTGCAAAAAATGTTTTTCTCCATAACCTCTCCAGCATTTGTTATTTGATTTATCAAATATAACTATTCTTTCTGGAGCAAGATGGAATCTCAGTATTGTTTTAACTTGCATTTCTTAAATAGCTAGCTACGTCAAACATTTGATTATGTGATTTTGGTTGTTTGTTGCCATCCAAGCTCTGTGACTTAGGTCCCACAGTCTCAAGGTCGGTGTGACCTGCTTTAGGAACAAGAAGTATGTGCAAAGCTGCTTGCTTCCTGGCTGTATGGGGAAGCTCATAATCACAGCCCTCCTAAGGCAAGATAACATGTGCTGAGGACAATGCAAACAAAAAAAGCAAGAATTCAGGTATGGGACTAACCATGAACTTGTCCCCTTTGTGAGGCTTAACTTGTTCTTCATTTTTTTTATTGCTCCATTCTCACTGCAGTGCTGTGCAGTGAAAGTGCACTACCCCTCCCCGTGTGCTTCTTGCTGACTAATGAAAGTAGATTGACTATGGAGATTGTGCACCAACACATTTAAACTTTTTAATGAAATCAAAAGGGAAGTAGTACTCCCAAAGTCATTCCTGGAAGCAACCACTACCCCGATTCCAAAACCAGAAAGAGGTGCAGCCAGAAAAAGATAACTATAGGCCAATGTCTTTAATTAACATAGATACAAAAATCATCAACAAGATACTGAGAAACATGTAGCAAATCACCAGAAAGATTGTACACTATAATCAAATAGTCTTCATTTCAGGGATGCAAGGATGGTTCCACATATGCAAATCAGTAAATGTAATACACAACTATATAAAAGAAACGAGCATAAAAACTATGTGATCATCTCAATAGATGCAGAAAAGGCATTTGAAAGTTCAACATCCTTTCATGATACAAACCCTAAAGAAAAATAGATATAGGACTTTATCTCAATCTGATAAACATTATGTATGACAAATCAACAAACAGTGTCATATTAAGTGGAGAGAAGTTATAAAATTTCCCCCTAAAACTGGAAATAAGACAGATGTGTTCACTATCATCATTCCTTTCCAATACAATTATCAAACCAGGCATGGTGGCACATGCCTGTGATCCCAGCATTTGCAAAGCTGAGTTAGAAGGATTGCAAAAGGACTAGGCCAGCCTGGAATACATAATGATTCCAAGGCCAGTCTGAATGACATAGCATGATTCTACCTCAAAGAAACAAACAAGACATAATATTTATTTCTCAAAACATTAGCCAAGGTAATTGAGTAAGAGAAAGAAATAAAAAAATGCAGGGCCCGAGATTTAGCTCAGTGGTTCCAGCGCCTGCCTGGCAAGCGCAAGGTCCTGAGTTCGATCCTGGTAACCACACAGAATGCTGGACGTGGTGATTCACGCCCACCAGCAATCAATACCACATGCCACGGTGCCGGGCGTGGTGGCTCACGCCTGTAATCCCAGCACTCGGGAGGCAGAGACAGGAGGATTGCTGAGTTCGCGGTGGCTTGCCTGGGCTCCATAGTGAGCTCAGGGCCAGCCTGAACTACAAAGTGAGACCCTGTCTCAAAACAAACAAACAAACAAAAAAAGAAATAAAAAAATGCACATCCTTCACTAAACTAGAGAAAGCAATCCTAAAATTCATATGGAACCAGGAAAGATCTAATCCTGTTATTGTATTGTTTTCTGGTTCTGTTTTCCCTCTCTCTCTTTTTTCTTTTGTTTTGTTAGTCATCCTGTCAGGTTTTGTTTTGTTTTTTTTGTTTTTGTTTTTTTTAGTTATTGGCATTGTTGCCTTCATTGTCTTTTTCCAGGATATGTTTTAAAATTTTTGTAATGCTAGTTTGGTGGTAATGAATTTCTTGAGTTAATCCTTGTCATGAAAATACCCTCTTTCCCTATCAATGTTGAAAGAACATTTTTCAAGGTACATAAGTCATATTTAGAAGTCGTTAGCTTTTAGGACCAGAAACACTTCACTTGAAGCCTTTCTTGCCTTTACGTTTGTGTTGATGAATTGCTATAACGCTAATGAGTTGGCCTTTATATATGATTTATTGCTTTTCTCTAACAGGCTTTAGTATTTTGTTCCTGTAATAGACTTCTATTACTTTGAATATTTGTGGCATGGACCAATTTCTTATGGTCATGGCTTTCTGGGGCTTTGTATACCTCACTTATCTCTGTGTTTATTTTTTTTCCCCTACATTTGGGGAAATTTCTGCCTTTTTTGTGAAGAGTTTTTCTTGTGAAGAGTCAGTTGTGTTTTATTTTGTCTTTTCAGTTATTGTAGTTACTCTTAGATTATCTTCTATCTTCTTGCAACTATTGGCTCCATTTTCTTTCTTTCTTTTTTTTTTTTTTTTTTGAGACAGGGTCTTGCTTTGTAGTTCAAGCTGGCCCTGAGCTCACTATGTAGCCCAGGCAAGCCTTGAACTCGGCAATCCTCCTGTCTCTGCCTCCCGAGTGCTAGGATTACATGCATGAGCCACTATGCTTGGCACTGTGGAGTGTGGTATTGATTACTGGTGGGCATGAGTCACCACACCCAGCATTGTATGTGCTTACTGGGGATCAAACTCAGGACTTTGCACTTGTGAGGCAGGTGCCAGAACCACTGAGCTAAATCTCCAGCCTCTCCATTTTCTTCTATTTTTGCCTTTAGGCTTCTGTGAGTAGTTGGTCTTTGAAGGTGTTAGTTGCTTTTGCTGCTCATACTTTCAGTATAATTTTTAATAATCTGATTGGAATCTTTTCATGAACTCTAATTCATTGTTAAATTGGTCATTCATGTCTTGTATCATTTTGATTAGCTCATTTAGCTCTATATTAGTATCTGCTGAATGCTCTGGGATTATTTGAGTTCTTATTCCATTATCTATTTAGTTACATTTTCCTTCCTCCCAGTGAGTACCTCTGTGATCCTTTCAAATAATTCTTTCAAATAATAATGTGACTTATGGTCTTATTGTCTTTCCTCTCTATGTCCCCTGTAGTGGGTTTGGGGGAGTTGAAGTTTAGGGAGGCATCTTGTTTCCTTATCTTCTCATGTTTTTATTTTACTGTTGTTTGTTTTGTTTTGGCTGAGATTTGTTGAATGCTTATAATTTTGTTTCTAGTACAGAGATCTCCTTTAATTAGTTGTATTTCTATGATCTACTTTGGAGGTAGATTAACTTTATAGTTTTTTGCCTCTGAAGATCTTACTACCTTAGTTAATTTGGAAAGGGAGCATGCAGTGTAATTGACTCAACACCAAATTTACAGGAATGTACCCTGTCTCGTTAGTGTCAGAAATGTAATCTGGATGTTGCTTTATGGTGAAAACAATTATGGGGCCAATATCAAGTAATTCCGGTACATTAAGATAAGCAGTGGTTCCGACGCCTGCCTCACAACGCAAGGTCCTGAGTTTGATCCCTAGTAATCACATACTATGCTGGGTGTGGCGACTCACACCCACCAATAATCAATACCACATAGCACAGTGCCGGGTGTGGTGGCTCACGCCTGTAATCCCAGCACTTGGGAGGCAGAGACAGGAGGATTGCTGAGTTCCAGGTTTGCCTGGGCTACATAGTGAGCTCAGGGCCAGTTTGAACGACAAAGCGAGACCCTGTCTCAAAAAAAAAAAAGATAAGCAGTGAATTGACTATAAATCAAGCAAATATACTACAGCAATATCATGCAAAGAAGATACAGTAATGGAAACAAATCATCTACAGTGTTATCATTCAAGGCAAGTTGGGTATTCACACAAGAATCAATGACGTACCACTCTGAACCATAGAGAAGGAATCCACAATTGTAGCATAAACATCAAGACAACCCAGGTATTGACCCACAGCTATCATGAACCAAATACAAAGGTATATCTCTGGTAATGGTTGAAAGAATTCAACAGGAATTTAAATGAATTTCTTGGTCTAAAGACCAAGAAATCTTATGGTTATACTATTAAAGATAAGAGTATTGGGAACAAGGGAATTCAAGAAGAAAAATTGAAAACTTTAAACCACAGGCTATGAGATAGAGGAAAGAGAAGTGAGGCAAATGATTTTAAGTAGGGAGAATGATGTCTATATAATTAGGTGGGGCTTTTGTGAGGTGGCTAGACCATGGGTGTATTTTATAGGATCACACATATGGGATACTAGATTAATCCACTGATGAGTTTATAGCTGGGGAAATTGCTGGGAAATTAAGGAAAATGGAAAGTGGCTCTAGACAGTATATATCCTTCCTCCTTCTTTCATCCCTCTCTGCTTCCTGCCTGCCATGCCACGGACTGTTTCTTCTTTGCTATGTTCCTTTCTACGCTCTGCTGCTTTAGAATCACCTGACTATAGACTGAGCAAACCTATAGACTCTACAAACCTTGAGCCAAAATAAACCTTTCCTCCTCTGTCTTGTGGGTGTCAGGGTTTTTTTCTCTAGCAATAAGAAAGTAGCTAAGGCCTTCCTCCAACCTCTGTGAACTAGTGAAGAAGAAAAAGGAAAACAAAAACAACGACAAAACCCCTCACACACCCATAAAAGATAAAATGGATGACAAGGAAGAAAGAAACAGAAAAAAAGTAAAAGAAATTTATTTCAAATGCATGGTTTTCTCCCAGGACCCACAGATTTGGGTCAGCGTCCTTGCTGAGATGTGTCCCTGCTCATGCTTGTATACAAGGAAGACAGTCTGAGCCCAGATCCGGGCGGACGCAGGCATCAGCAGGCAGTAGGACAAGGGTCCCGGTGCTGCAACTACCGAATCCTCTGCAGCTCCCCCCGCCTGGGCCTGGTCTCTCAGCGTGGGAGCAGTTTGTGTCTCCTAGGTCAAACCCATCAGTTCTCCTGCCCCACTTGCTCTCTGACCAGCATCTTTCATCCCGTTACTTTTGGAACATGTCACTAGGAGCACTGGAGTTAAGTAGCTATTTTGGGTCCCAGGTCCAAGGAATCAATCATTCTCTGGAGTGGCGTCCATCCAAGCTCTTTCTGTGGGCCTTGAAGCATGCTTATTGTAGTCACGACTGTTACCTGTAGGACACCTGGGAGCAGGGTCCCAGATCACAGCTACTGACAGTTTGGTTTGTTCCACTGCAGCATTTGGACATGAGAAACTGTCCTTTTCACTTTGTCTCTTGAGCTTTAACAGGCTGTTTATAGCCTTGTGGTCTGTGGAGAAACTGGAGATTTTCTTCTCTTTTCTGTGGTGTGTTCTGTTTCTTTAGTTTCTCTTTACTTTTCAACCCCCTCCCCCCCGTATCTGTCTTGGCTCCCAGGGAACTACTTTTCTCTCTCTTTCTTTTTTTTTCTCTCCAGGTTATTTTCCAGAATCTGGATATTGGATCTTGGAGAAGTTGAGTTGTTGTTACTCACCACATCATAATATTTTTTTCTATTTTTAGGTCTCCTAAAAAAATTGACTGTCTTCAGATTTTACTTTGGAAAATGAATTTTAGTGCTGGTGACATTTTGAACCTGTCATCAATAAATGCATTTGTTTCCCTGGAGTTGGGGAGAAGCATTGATAAATTATTTCTGGATCTTTTATTTTAGATTTTTAAATTAACTGTGTCTGATTTACAGATATAAATTGGGATGCATTGTAGCTTTTTATCCTATTTTAGTTTTACTTTTTCCTTACTAATGGCTTTTACATTATCTTCATAGTTAATTCTATTTATTACCAGTGTTGCATGGAGGGTGTGAGTATTCACACGAAGGCCCCAGGCTGTGTTCAAAGAGGGCCTGTTCTGTTTTTTCCCCTTGTTAGGTACTTCAGAACACTGCCCAAAATTTTCCACATCCTCTGTTTGAAGTAAGTTCAGATGTCCCTGTGTCTCTCATGAAAGTTGACAGATGTGGCTGATGAGAAGTCAGAACTCTTCAGATTAAAATTCCATCTGAAAAACATTCCAGGCTATTTTTCAAAGTATTTTATTAGTGCTGTTAGAAATAGGCTTCATATTCTGCATTACTTTCTTCACAGATAAAGATATTTATTTTTTATAAAATATGTTGTCTGGTTTTCCTACTCCCTTGAAGTTTTCTGGAGTTCCTCTCAGGAAGAAACAGGAATTGAGGAGAAAGAAAACAAGTCATAACTCGACACTGATCTGTATAATTCCTATTGTAGACTCTTTTTCAGTATCAGTGGGTTGTTTTGGGGGGTCGGTGTTTCTTGGAAAGATGTGTGTCTGTCCAACCATGTTATTAGAATCTTTTTCTGATTGCCTGTTTAATAAGAGTTGGGTCTTCATTTGTTTAGTTAATACTTCCATCTAGAAAGTGTCTTGGACATTATATCATTATTCTTTATATCGCTGTTATCGGCCTCTCTTGACAAGGCTGCTCCTCCCAACATTATTCTTAGCTACAAATTCAACAGTGAACCAATCCACTGATGAGTATAGTGGCCCCACCACATGATTCAAACACCTCCCTAGTACCTCACCTATGAACACATGGGGCTTTGGAGGGATGTCTAGATTTAAACCATAACACCATTGGATTTTTTTTGTATTTTTCAGTAAACTTTATTGGTACATTATCTACACAGCTCACAATCACACACAACATAGAGGAATTTGTACCAATATGTGACACAGGTCAATTCTCATTTTTACCCACATCCTTGTCCCCCCACCCCCCCTATATACATACTCTTTTATTTTTTTCCGAATCATTTTTATTCCTTCCCCTCATTACGTTCCCACACCAAATTCCTTTTGGATATTTCCCATTCTACAAAAACTATCATAATTCTAGAGCTCCTTTACCTCTACAGGTGCTTATATCAAAGAAAAGATCTGGTATTTGCATATCTGTGTTCTATTTATTTCACCTATTAGTGTGTCTTCCAGGTGTCTCCATTTGCACATAAATGAGTGAATCTTGTCATTCTTTATGGCAGAGTAATACTCCATTAAAAAACCACATCTTTATCCAGTCTCCATTTGATGGGCATTTGGGTTGTTTCCAAGATTGGGCTATCACGAACTGAGCTGCTATGAACAAGGGTGTACATCTGTCTTTCCAATGTGATTTTAAAAATTCCTTTGGGTATATTCCTAGCAGGGGGATAGCAGGGTCGAATGGGACCTCTAGTCCTAGTTTTCTGAGGAATCTCCACACAGATCTCCACAAGTCTACAATCCCACCAGCAGTGGAGAAGGGTTCCTTTCTCCCCACATCCTCACCAGCATTTATTGTTGGTTGATTTTGTAATAGCGGCCAATTACCAAATTTAGTAGGGTTGCTGGATACAAGGTCAATGCTCATAAATCAACAGCCTTTGTCTACACAGACAACAGACTCACTGAAAGAGAAATTGGGGAGTCAATCCCTTTCACAATAGCACCCAGAAAAATGAAATATCTAGGAATCAACCTAACAAGGGAGGTGAAAGACCTCTACTCTGAAAACTATAGGACTCTGAAAAATGAGATAGAAAAGGAGATCAGAAAGTGGAGAGACATCCCTTGTTCCTGGGTAGGGAGGACCAACATCATCAAAATGGCCATACCTCCACAACTACTATACAGATTCAATGCAATTCCAATTGAAATTCCAACACTATACTTCACAGAGCTAGAGAAAATAATACAAAAATTCATCTGGAACCACAAGAGATCTAGAATAGCAAAAACAATTCTAAACAACCACGACATGGCAGGGGGTATTACAATCCCCAACTTAAAATTCTACTATAAAGCCACTGTAATAAAAAACTATATGGTACTGGCAAAGTAACAGACCTGAGGACCAGTGGAATAGATTAGAAGATCCAGACACAACCCCGGATACACTAAGCCACCTTATCTTTGACAAAGGAGCCAGACGTCCCCAATGGAGGAAAGACAGCCTCTTTAACAAATGGTGCTGGAAAAACTGGGCTCCAACCTGCCAAAAACTAAAGCTAGACCTATCTCTTTCACCATGCACAGAACTAAACTCACAATGGATATGAGACTTAAACATTAAAACAGAAACAATAAACCTGCTGGAAAACAGGTTAGGTAAAACTCTTGGAGACATTGGCTTAGGCGGAGACTTCATGAATAAAACCTCTCTAGCACAAGAACTAGCAGAAAGAATCGACAAATGGGATCTCATCCTACTGAAAAGCTTTTGCACAGAAAAAGAAGTCACTGGCACTGCTAAAAGACAACCAATAACATGGGAAAAAATTTTTACTAGTTGTTTATCAAAGGGCTATTATCTACAATATACAAAGAACTCAAACAGATCAGCCTCCCCAAGTTTAAAGACCCAATTCAAAAATGAGCATCTGAAATGAACAGACACTTCTCAGAGGTAGAAGTCAAAGCAGCCAAGAAGCATATGAAGAAATGTTCAACATTGCTGGTCATTAGAGAGATGCAAATGAAAACAACATCGGATTTTTTTTTTAAATTTCCTCCTTTTCTAATCTTTATTTTTTTGAGACAGGGTCTCGCTTTGTAGTTCAGGCTGGCCCTGAGCTCACTGTGTAGCCCAGGCAAGTCTTGAACTCAGCAATCCTCCTGTCTCTGCCTCCCGAGTGCTGGGATGACAGGCGTGAGCCACCACGCCCGGCACTATGGTGTGTGGTGCTGATTGCTGGTGGGTGTGAGTCACCATACCTGGTAGTGTTGTATGTGGTTACCTGGATCGAACCAGGGACCTTGGCGCTTCCTAGGCAGGTGCCAGAACCACTGAGCTAAATCTCTGGCCCCCTTTTTCTAACCTTTTGACTTGGATTCATAGCTTATAATTTCCAGTGTAAATGTTGGACTATTAAATTCCCTCATCCTATTAATTTTGATAATTGTATTATGATTATGTTTATATTTTGAAATTTTATAAATGATTTTTTTGAGACAAGATCTTGCTTTGTAGTTTAGGTTGGCCCTGAGCTTACTATGTAGCCCAGGCAAGCCTCAAACTCAGCAATCCTCCCTCCTCTGCCTCCCAAGTGCTAGGATTACAGGCGTGAGCCACCATGCCTGGGACTGTGGTGTGTGGTATTGATTGCTTGTGGGTGTGAGTCACCATGCCCAGTATTGTATGTGGTTACCAGGGATTGAACTCAGGACCTTGCGCTTGTGAGGCAGGTGGTAGAACCACTGAGCTAAATCTCTAGCCCATAAATGATTTTTCTAAAGTGTGAATTATTGAAAAGCATATTTTAAAGTTCCTATGTTTCAAGTACATTTTTGTGGGTTTACAAAATATGAATCCCTAATATGTCATATTACCACTTCTAATGATTTTACCATTATAGCAAGACATCTAGTTTCAAAATATAAAATTCCTCGCTTAGTCCAAAGCTAAGAAATACAGAACATTTCATTACAATGTGTTTCGCCTTATAGCTTTTACATGATTATTTTAGTCTGTGTTACTTTTTATACTTCCAGGAAGTTTTTTTTTTCTTGAATTCAAATCCACTGTAAGAGGAAATTAGATATTAAATGTAAAAATAGGTAAATCCGTATGCATTTATTTTCCATGACATGATTTCCTTCTGAACTAAGATCACTATAAGAAATTGTCTTTGCCATTGTCTTGATCAGCATACTTCATTTCTTTCATTTGTCACTGACACAGTTTTTGGTATCTTTCAAAATGCTTTGATGTTTCAACTTTTGTTGAGAAACAAAGTTTATATTTGATAGTCCTTTATCAATAAAACCAGTAGTGTTCATAATGCTCAGTAAATCCCATCTCCCATTTTTAATAATATGGGTTATAGCATCTATATTACAGCTTGTATTCTGTAATCACCCAAATCATTATTATAATACAACTGATATTAGTGTCTGCCATAATGAATAGTGTCTTTAATAAATAGTAGCTCACATTTATAATAATTTTTGTTCCATATCTGGTGTGAGATGAGTAGCATAAGAAAGACAAATTAGATTGGTTAATTGAGTTCAGCTAACATAGATTAATCGTCTGAGTCCAATAGCAACCCAATGTTTATTGAAGTTCTAGGTCAGAAAAATCTTTAAGACACGTGAGTGATTATATAACCTCACTGTTTTAATATAGTTAGGCATAGCGGTAGATCCTTCTTTCCTTCAGCTCCCCTTCCCTCTTTACCATCCTTCTAGCTCTCCTTCCCTCCTTGCCCCAGGTGAAATCTACCTGCTCCACCTGGAAATCCTTCAAGAGATGAAAAGAAGCATCTGAGAAACAGTTGGCCAAAATGTGTCGTTTCAATTAAGGATTTAAAAATATTCTTATGCACACGTGTATGTACACAGAGCTGCATCGATAAAACATTCTTAGTGTTTTTAGTTACAGCTCACTTTCAAACTGCAGCTGGGTCTTTCTCTGAGAGCACGGTATTACCAGACACGGCCAGTAGGAGGCAGGCAAGAGCAGCGCGGCGAGGGGAAGGAAGACCCAGGGCTGCACCGGAGCAGGAGGAAGGCAGGGGGGCTGATGAGCGGGTGACCCTGGCTGGAGAGCGGGGCGGGCAGCACAGGCTCCCACTCAACGCCAAGCGGGGAGGCACAGGCAGGAAGAGGCAGGAATATTCAAACCCAGCCCAGGCAATTTAAAGACTTATGAGACCCTGTCTCAAAATTTTTCAAAAAAGAATGGAGACGGGGGCTTAGGGGAAAGAAGTTAACAATTTCCTAATCGGCCTGGGCATCTCAGTAAGACCCTATCTCAGAAATTAATAAGGGTTATATATGTAGCGCTGCGACAGAGTGATTGCCTAGAGTGCTTAAAGCTCCGGGTTTGATCCTTAGTATGGCAGTAAAACAAAAACAAAAAGCAAAATTATCATGTAGATTTATAGTGTTAGTAAAAAGGTCTTGTACTGAAAAAAGTGGAACTGCAGAATAAATGCTTTAGAAAGAACTAACTTTCCTTGGCTAAAGTCTGTATAATCTAACATCTATAGATCATAGTCACAAATAACCAAAAAAATACATGATGGAATATAGAAGCAATATATCATGCTAAAGAAATGCATTGTTTTCTTTTTTTTCCTTATCACATTAGAATTCGATTCTGATAAGTTTTTGGACATATTTTTTTTTCTCTCTTCTTCTTACATTCATCTCTCAGGAACACTGACAAGGGTTCAGTCTAAAAAATTAAGTTCACAAGGATCATTAAAATTCGTTTTTAATTTTATCTTGTAAGAGTTGAAAATAACCTATTAGAAAAAGTTATCTTTTTAAAGTAACAGAATTTTTTTTCCTAAACTGTTTGAGATGATTACTAATGATACTTTTCAGGCTCCAATTTCTGGTCTTTCATTCATGGCTATAAAATTGTAACTTGAATTTTCTTAAATGAATGTTCTTGAATGAAGAACTATATTCTTGACACATTTTATATAATTTATTTCAGCACTGTATTATGAATAATTTCAAAAATAAAGCAAAACTGAAAAAATGTTATTGTGCATCTACCAAGTACCATTCTACTAGATTTGGTATTTCATATCTCTATTATCTCATTCATCTACTGTTCCATTAAATCTATTTTAATGCCTTTCTAAGTAAGCTGTGCACATCATTACACTTTTTGCTAAATACTTTGGCATGTATACCATTGGCTAGAGCTTAATATTTATTTAGTTTTTCTTCAATTTAAGACCCACATATTTTATTTTTATTTTCATTTATTTATTTATTTATTTATTTATTTATTTATTTATTTATTCATTCATTCATTCATTCATTCATTTATTTATTTAGACAGGGTCTCGTTTTGTAGTTCAGGCTGGCCCTGAGCTCACTATGTAGCCCAGGCAAGCCTCGAACTCAGCAATCCTCCTGCCTCTGCCTCCCGAGTGCTGGGATTACAGGCGTGAGCCACCGCGCCCGGCAAGACCCACATATTTTAAATGCACAAGTATTAATGTACTCAGAGTTTTGACGGATGCTTGCCTATGCCACTCAAATCCCTGTGAAAACAGAGAGCATTAACATAACCCGAGAACAGTTCCCTCATGATCCATCCCAGTTGCAACATGATAAGCTTCCTGCCTCCCCCTGGCACCCAGTCTTTTGATTTTTTTTTTTTTGAGACAGGGTCTCGCTTTGTAGTTCAGGCTGGCCCTGAGCTCACTATGTAGCCCAGGCAAGCCTCGAACTCAGCAATCCTCCTCTCTCTGCCTCCTGAGTGCTGGGATTACAGGCGTGAGCCACCATGCCCGGCCAGTCTTCTGATTTTTAGAGTGCGCTGATTAGTTTTTACCTGTTCTACAACTTCAGTATTTGCTCTTCAAAAGCAATCTGGCTGTTATGAAAAGAAAGCATTGCTAGATAATACAGGTGGAATCAGGGAAGTGACTTGGGAAGCCATCACGTTAGCTTAAGTGAGTTCATGATACCTTAGAATAGGAAGTCGTAGAATAGTGGAAGTGGTCCACGTCAATTCTGAATATAGTACCGGTAGACTTTTTCTGGTGGGCTTGATGTGGATGTGGTGCTTCTACTTCCTGCGACAGGGAAAACTTCAGAAAAAGTACTTTAAAACTGGGCATGGTGACACAGTGACTCCAGTACTCTGGGAGACGGAGGCAAGAGGATCACCAGTTTCAGAATAGTCAGAGCAACTTAGGACTTTTGTTTCAAAATAAAATATTAAAAAAGGGGAATTGGGTTTTCAGGTGCATGCAGAATCCTCAGGCCCTGGGCTTTATCCTCAGTAATGGAAAATAGAAACTAATGTGACCGTAGGAAAATCAAACTTTCCTGCTATGGGCACCTTATACTTAAAGTGCCATTAGCTAGATCTAAGGGTTAGAGCTATACACAAATCACTTTTCTCCATATTAATATAAGTTGGTTCAAGGATTTTAACTGTGTGTATGAATTAGATGGACCATGCCGATACAGTCAAGATTTCAGGGCTCAGAATACAAAATAATCATATGTGCAACAAAGGGAATGTTGCCTTAACTGGATTTATTGCTGCAGTAGTTGTATATATTACATGTATCATAGTTAACTGCCCATATTTTATGGAAAAAATTCTTTGAAAAACAAATAGACTTCATATAGAGAAGCACAATGCAATGATTCAACAAGTCTTTTATTGGAAGCCTGCTCTGTGGGATACAAAGCCAAATAACTTACAGGCTCTTCCCCGAATAATCTTTCAATAAAATAATAGTTATATTGTACATATAATAATATAGATATAAGTATTTACATACTAAATACTTGAAAGACTAAATACAGTGTCATAGGAATTTAGCTTAGAGCCAAGATAGAGTTGTGGTAGGATCATAAAAAATGACTTTGAGTGGAGGATTCTTTTGAGAAGTATTTTCACTTATTTAAGTTGTAAGAAGGTCAATGCTGATTATTTAAATAATGACAAACTTATTTACCTTCAGCAGAAGATTCATTAATTCAGCATTTATAATGCACTCATTACAAATTTTATATTTAAAATGCGTTTTTTTTTTTGAGATAGGGTCTCGCTTTGTAGTTCAGGCTGGCTCTGAGCTCACTATGTAGCCCAGGCAAGCCTCGAACTCAGCAATCCTCCTGCCTCTGCCTCCAGAGTGCTGGGATTACAGGCGTGAGCCACCATACCCGGCACTGTGGTATGTGGTATTGATTGCTGGTGGGCGTGAGTCTCCACGCCCAGCATTATATGTGGTTACCGGGGATCGAACTCAGGACCTTGCACTTGCGAGGCAGGCGCTGGAACCACTGAGCTAACCCTCCAGCCCTAAAATGCATTTATATTTATAATGAATGCCTATTTTTTACTGACTGCAAAGGACTCAAATAGATATTATTTTAATATCTTTCCCTTAGGGAATCCACAATCTGTTAGAAGAGACAAGTGTGTATGGGGAAGAAAAGACATTCTGCATTTTTCCTTTTTCATTTCTCATAAAAACCTGTGAGCAAAGAACTAAATTCAACACTTTATACATTCAAAGAAAGATAGATTCTGATGGTTTAAAGTTTTAATCCTGTCATATTTTGGAGTGAGAGTTTTTTTCTGAATTCTGTGCTCCCACTTTTCAACTATTCCATATTGAATAAATGTGATACAATATAACAAGAAAGTTAATAGAGGCAAACTATAAAATGCATCGAAGAGTGGGAAAGGAACAGATAGGTTCCCAGAGGACTGGTAGGATGGTGGGCAGGTGACATATATGAAATGTGATGCAAAGAAAAGCTAGGATCGAGCTCACAAATATTATAGTAGCACCAAAAATTCTTAACTTGAGAATTTAAATAACACTTCCCTGATAATTTAGGATGTTAGGAACTTCTCAATTCTTTAAAAAGTCTCCTTTTCTGTATCTT
>PVIC010012974.1:0-24731 GCA_004025085.1 Thryonomys swinderianus
GACGTTAATACACTTTTGAATAATCAATAAGACACAGACAAGAAGAAATCAAGGAAGAAATGAGCCAGTGCCTAGACTCAAATGACAGTGCCAGTACAACACAACAAAATCAATGGTTCATAATGTGAGCAGTCCTAGGACAGAAGTTATAGCCATGAATGCCCACATCAGAAAAGAGTGGCCATCATCAAGAAATCAAGTAATAAATGATGCATAGAAAAAGTAACCCTTCTACATTGTTGGTGGCAAAGTAAAGTAGTATCACAGCTCTGGAAATAGTATGGAGGGTCCTTGAAGAACAAAAGTACAAACTCCATTTGAGCTCTTGTTTCTGAAAGATATCCTATTACAGTGACCCATGAACACACAATTCATAATAGCTAAGTCTTGGAGACAGCCTGTATGTCCACCAGCAGACGAATGGGTTAAGAAAATGTAGATTGACACATCATGGAGCATGGCTGTGCCATACAGGAGGATAAATTTGGTTCTTCCATAGGAGAATGTACCTTGAGATCATGAAATACAAGTGAAATACATCAGAAACAAGGCTAAAATACTGCATGATTTCTCTTACATGAGAAACCCAAAATATAAATAAAGAGGGGCCAGAGATTTAGCTCAGTGGTTCTGGTGCTTGCCTAGTAAGCACAAGGTCCTTTTGGTTGATCCCAGTAACCACATGCAATAATACCAGGCGTGGTGACTCATGCCCAACCAGCAATCAGCGCCACATACCACAATGCTGGATGTGGTGACTCACGCCTGTAATCCCAGCACTCAGGAGGCAGAGGCAGGAGGACCGCTGAGTTCAAGGCTAGCCTGAGCTACATAGTGAGCTCAGGGCCAGCCTGAACTAAAAAGCAAGACCCTGTCTTGGGGAAAAAAAAATTATACACATACATACATATATATATGGCAAAATAAAAGATGGTAATAGGAAGATAGGCCTTTTGCAGAATGGAAGGGGACCAAGAGGGAAGGTAGAGGAGACAGGGAGGGAAAGGGGATAAAAGAAGAATTAAGATCCCCAGAAAGAATATAATCATTATATTGGTACTGCAAACATGTACCTGCCCCCCAAATGAACCCATAATTGTGGTCAGATGACATCCATCGCACGGAAAGTGCAGATCCATGCTTTATTTCCATGAGGCTCCGTTTAAACTGTGTAGGTTGCTTCAATGCAACACAGCAATGTGCCCACAGATTTCTCAGTCTTACTCTGTTACGTGTAAGAACAGAAATGCTCAGGCTGAGGAACCGCGAACAAAATGAACAATATGAAGGGTGTGGCGCAGGCTGAGTGAGGGGCACATCGGCTCACACCCTCTTTGGGACAGTCACTGATCTTCTGTGCCTGAGTCTTACCTATGTAGGTGAACTGGTACGCTACTTAGGTATCCCCTGATGTTAACATATGTGCTTTATGTCCATCAACCAAGGAATGGATAAATAAAAGCAGTATGAACATACAATATTATTACATACACCTAAAGGGGAACAACTTCTAGTACATGTTGAAATGGGAGAACCTTGAAGATATTATGGTAAGTGAAATAAACCAGTCACAAAAACATAAATGCAATGTGAGAGCAGTTTTATGATGAAGCACCCAGAGCAGTCCAAGTCATAGGGCCAGAAATTAGAACAGCTGCCAGTAGCTGTGGGAAATGGGAAGTGGGCAGTTAAGTGTTTGACGAGTACAGAGTTTTAGTCTGGGAAGATGAAAAGAATGTGGGAGATGGATGGTGATAATGTAAACTTAGGAATAGTTATGATAGTAAATTTTGTTATGTGTATTTTACTGTAATTTATACTTTTTTGCTTTGAAATTCATGTGTTCAAGTCTTAGCTGTATGACACTAGGCCACTGGAGGTGCCTGTGATGAAGATTACCTACCTCATGTAGCTGCTGAAAAGACTGAGTCAGGTGATACAGTGGCAAGGTACTTGGCACAGTGCCCGGGTTCATAGCTCTAGCTCTAGGTGTTAAGAGTTTGCCTTGAGAGGCTGTTTTGTAACTGGGGCCCTGGAGCCTAAGAGTTTCCAGTCAGGTTATGAGAAAGACCTTGGGAAGGTTCAAACTCTTCTTGCTCCTAGGTCCCCAAGCCTACCTTCTGACACTGGTCCAACTGGCTTAGCTTTTATCTTTTTCAAAGTCCACATGATCTACTACTCTGAAAATATTCCCTCTTTGCATTCTTTTGGAAAGCAAGTGGATAGACTTCTGTGGTTTCCAACCAAGTGTGCCCTGACTTAGCCTCCTTAAGTACCAAAACAAGGCTTTTTTGTTTGAGACAGGGTCTCGCTTTGTAGTTCAGGCTGGCCCTAAGCTCACTATGTAGCCCAGGCAAGCCTCCTGCCTCTGCCTCTTGAGTGTTGGGATTACAGGCATGAGCCACCACATCTGCTATTGTTGAATGTGGTTACTGGGGATTGGACCAGGGACCTTGCGCTTGTTAGGCAGATGCCGGAACCACTGAGCTAAATCTTTGGCCTGAGGCTGTTTTATTCTCAGCCGCATCTTCCTTGTAGTTAAAACTGCACTTCCTTCCTACATTTTAAAGTCAATACTTACTTTTGAGCAAGAGTTACAAGGAACTTGACACACTGGTAGCAGCGGCTACTGTCCACATGATTACTGTGGTGCATCAAAGCTGAAAGAGAAGAGGACATTTCAGCAATGCGCTGAACTCAAAGTGGCTCTGAGTACTAACAAATTTGCTCTCTTCTAAACACGCTTAATTCTGTCAAGTAGAGTGGAAAAAACCATAATCATGGTGGTGCCTTACTCAACAGAATTCCCAAAAGTCTAAGTGGTGAAAATGCTATTTTACACACATGGTGGTGAGTTTGGCTTTCAGGGAACTGGCTGAGTATTCAACCTTTTCTATATACCCTACTGTTGAGAGAAGAGTAGTTTGAACAGTGAGTTTAGGGCCAACTTGAACTACGAAGTGAGACTGTCTCAAAAGACTAAAAAGATAAGCTGGCCATAAAAATGAAATCCTTGATTAAAAAAAAGCTTGATGGCATTCTAAATACAAAGTTTACTCTTTTCTCTCCAATGGCCATTGAGTGGAAAGAAAGAGTTTCAGCACCAGAAGGAGCCTTAGGCTTGTAGAAAGAGGCTTGTACTTTCCTGATCTGGACAAAGGACCCCTAACTGCTCTTTACGGAGTTAAGTCTCCTAACCAGACTTCAAACAGTCCCATCACTCATCCAAGGTGGGGTGAAGATCTGTCTGCCAAACACACCCACTGCAGATCTGAGTTCGGCAGGCAAGGTGCTCTTACCCAGTAATCCATTTTCCGTCTCAAACACGAACTTGACTCGCTCCACTTGTATGGGATCTTCAATAACCTGAGAGAGGAAGGAGACAAGCTCTGGTAATGAAGGAGGAAAGCTGTGCCGTCGCTAGTGATTATGTAGTTTCTATATAACAAAACCCAAAACTAAGGATATTCTGTCACTGCCACATATCTCAAGTTTAAACTAAGACATATAGGTATTAAAATACTTAAAAAGCCATTCATTTCCCATCCATATGTTCCTATACAAAAAGTGCATGTGCCTTCTTTGCATTGGTAGTGGTAGACTTTTACCCCTGATCTGGGTTTCTTTTCTCAGCTCTCCTCAGTTCCTGTCCTCCGGCCATTCCAGTCATGACAAGTCACAGAGCTCCTCAGGAGTCTGACAGAGCCAGAGCTCTGGGCCTGTCCTGGATGGTTTAGACAACTCACTCCACTTCTTTAAGTCTTAGTTTCTAATAATTATTATTTTGCTGACTATAACTTCTTTTTTTGCTTTTCATCTTTCTGAAATTAGAAAACATTTTATAAGATTAATTACATCTCAGTCTTCTGGCTCTTAAAAACAGTACGTATACAATTAATGGTGTCTAAGATTTGATGAGTTGTAAACTCAGCAATTCACCTGCAGAGTCATCACAGGGTTAAGTACAGTAATGTGCGCTTAGTGAGATTCAGTGCTCCTCAGACCTCTGCACCCTACCTACCTATGCACCTGCCTAGCTCCCTCACCACACTGCAAGTTCCCAGGAGGCAATTTTAGTGTTGCTCACCTCTATGTCAGTAATGTGTACAGAACAAGACGGACATAAAGAGGACTCAGAAAGCACAGAATGAATAAGTATAAAGCAATAAAAGGACCAGCGACTTTCATTTGTAAGCACAAATAACTAATGAGTATCTACGTATGAATCAAACATTTATGACTTACCAGTATCTCATGAAGCAGCTGGAATGTATTCTTTAACTCATGGGGTGGAGCAGTTTCTAGTTGGTTCTGAAATATTTTTTGAAAGCATAAAAATTCCAGTAGGTTTTCAATGGAAACTACATGGCAGCAGTAATCAATAATGTTGGATCCATGCTGTAATGCTACCAGACCTCGCTGATCTTAGGGAAAATGACTCCCCTCTCTGGTCTCAGTTTCCTAAATGCTCAATCGAGGGACTGAAATAAACCTCTAGGGTCCTCTAAGGAGCTCAACACTCCATACTTTACTGTGAAATTACAGAGAGGATATAAAGAAAGTAAAGAAGACCCCAATTTAAATATATACAAACTCTATTTTGTTTTTTAGAATATGGTGTGTAGCTAAGATAACACAAATAACAATGTGGAGGTAAATATACTTTCAGCCAAGTATATAAAAAGCCAGCTTGTGAAAGAAAAATCTACTAGTATATGCTAACTGAAGGTTAGTAAAATTCACACTCTTTTGTGGATTTTAATTTATATATATATACATATATAAAAATAAATAAGTATATGGTGGGAAAGGCTGTTGTGCTGTGACACCACTGCTTCCACGATACCACGCTTGGCTCTCAGTAAACACTTCACACAATAGACCTTACCAAATGTTCACACACTGTTCTTGGAGAGAGAAATGCTCAAGGTCTTTTAATGAGTGAACAATACCGAGAGGAGTTTAATCTCCTCTGGCACAGATATGCACATGAAGGCTGAGAGCAAAACACCTCAGAACCTCCAGACGTAACCATAGTCACCTTTCCTCATTAATACCACATGTATCACCACTGGATACTGTGCTGGAAAAAAGGCATGGTAGAATTTCTGTGGTCAGAAACCAGTCTATGCAGCCTGAATCCATAGAGAGTACACAGAGGGAATCACAGCCAGATACCAGTTCATTCCTTGGGCCAGACTGGGAAGAGGGACAGAGATGACTGGAAGTGGTCAAAGCAGACTCTGCCTTTGTATTTATGCTTGAAGTTTTCACAAAGAATGTACAGGCTGGGGATTTAGCTCAATGGTTCTAGCATCTGCCTCGCAAGCACAAAGTCTCAAATTTGATCTCCAGTACCACATACCACAATGCTGGGTGTGGTGGCTCACGCCTGTCATCCTAGTACTAGGGAGGCAGAGGGAGGATTGCTGTGACTTCAAGGCTTGCCTGGGTTACACAGTGAGCTCAGGGCCAGCCTGAACTATAAAGCGAAACCCTGTCTCAAAAAAGAAGAATGTATGTACAACCCATGTAAAAAGAAAAAATAATACAAATGACACTGTGTACTCCACTTTCCGAGTAATACTGAAGAAGGCGGTAAGCAGAGTGTTAGGGATCGGCCCTAGAACCAGCCTCCTAGTTTTAAAGCCCCACTCTGCCATTATAAAATAAAATACCACTATAAAATGGTGGTTAACAACAGGATCTACCACAGAGAACTGTGTGAGAATTCAGGAGTTAAAATATGGAATGCTTTGGACAGTGTTTGCTATTAGGGATAATTATAAGTGACAATGACCCTGCCCTGGTCAGTGCTTCACAATCAAACTCTGTGAGGTGAGCAAACCTGTCAAACTGCAAGAGAACTATGGGGGAAACTGTCAAACTGGTAAAGAACTCTGTACAATAATGGTCACACTGCAGCGTTATTATGAACTAGAAAATACTGTTCTTTTCTAGTTAAAACTGAACTGTACGTGTATGTTACTAGGAAGAAGGCTCAGTAGCTTATAGCACAAAAAGATAAAACTAATTTTTATGATAGTACTTATAATATCAAGTGAAAAAGGCAAAAGAGATGATAAAAACTCCAATTATGTTAAAATACGTAAATATAAAAGGATACAATTAAGAATGTTCATAATGATCATTGAATAATGGGATTATGAGGTCTTTCTTCATTAAAAATGTAAGCATATGGGCTGGAGATTTAGCTCAGTGGTTTTGGCACCTGCCTAGCAAGCGCAAGGTCCCTGGTTCGATCCCTGGTAAACATATACAATATTGGGTGTGGTGACTCAGGCCCACTGGCAATCAGTACCACATATCACAATGCTGGGTGTGATGCCTCACGCTCATAATCCCAGCACCTGGGAGGCAGAGGCAGGAGGATTGCTGAGTTCGAGACTAGCCTGGGCTACATAGTAAGCTCAGGACCAGTCTGAACTACAAAGTGAGACCCTGTCTCAAAAAACAAAAACAAAAACAAAAACAAAAACAAAAACAAAAACATAAGCATACACTGTTGTATTATTTATTCAGAAAGCCATGTTAATGCAAGAAGCATGCTGCCCAGAAGCTGTCACAGGCGGAACTGAGGCTGTACCTTAATGAAGTGCAGCATGGTGAAGGAGAAGTGCTCATTGCAGAAACAGCAGTACACTACCATCTCCATGAGGGCCAGCAGCGAGCCCGTCAGCTCTCGGAGGGCGAACATAACCTGGTGGGTGGACAGCGAAGTGTGAGTGGCTCCTGTGCCATGGTTAATGTCAGTGTGTTCTGGCTTTAACCGGAATTTATTCAGATTTGAGAACATCAGCACTGCCTCAAAACAGTTTCTGGTCAGAGGACTCTGGAGAGACCACAGATCGAATCTGTGTGGCCTTTCACACAACGCATTATTGCAAATGTGTGCTATTTTCCTGGAGTCATTTTCATTAATTTTCAAAAGGTAAATGATACTGAACAAGGTTAGAATAATCACTGGTAGATGAAAAAAATTTAAGCTAAAAAAACACATAACAGCACTATTGATGCATCCTGTTCACAGATTCACACATGTGTGTCAGGTTTTGGAAGGCAAGACTTAGAGGTGGGATGCTTGGGAGAAGGGAGGCTCCTCCAGGATGGGCCGCACATTCCCACACCCCAGGTTTAAGTCACCTGTAGTCAGAGTTGTTGTTTTCTGGGACCAGGGGCACACGAGATTGGGAACTAAATCCTCTGATACTAAAGTAACTTTGAGAGGTCCAGTGCCACTTAATTACCTCCTTCCCCCTATTGTGGCCTGGAGGGGTAACTGGCTCAGCTGGACCTGAGGTCCAGGTGTTGGTTGAAGAGAGGACTAGAAAGACTGTTTTGTATTTTACGGGTTGACTGATTGACTGCAGTGCTGAGGGTCAAACCCAGCGCTTCCCACTTGCTAAGCCACAGCATCTGGCTCAATCATGGCTTTCTGACACAGGCACAGGAAAGAATCCTTTTCTTAACAGTACTCTTCATCAGAATAACATGTAAAACACAGCAAGTATTTTCCCTTAAAAGAGGAGATAGTAACAAAAAACGAACAGCTCAGGCATACTCAGCACATACCTCCAACAGGTAAGGCTTCCCTTCTGACAGGAACAGCAAGGCTTCTACCTCCTCATGGAGGGGCAGCAGGGGACTTGAGGGAGCAATGCTGATAGGTGGCCGCTGTTTAAATATGCCCGGAGCTTTAGGAGACCAAAGAATAACACAAAACAAAAACCGCTTCACAAGTGGTTATGGCATGAAAAAGACGCACAGGTAATTGTCAGGATTCACACATACCCTCACAGTCTAGTGCAGAGTCAGGCTGTAGCAACAGAAAACGTTTGCCTACATCCTTCAGTGCTGCCTCTCCTGGAGCTGTGTAGCCCCTAGTGATTCTTACTCAAGATAATCTTCCAGAGAGGTACAAACACAAGCAGTAAAGGAAATGCCCAAGCTTCTCCTAGAGATACTGGGCCACATACTTTTTTTCCTCAAGTATCTTCAAACAATGGGCAACATCATCTAGGTTAAAGCAGATTCAACCAACACAGCAGGGGTTACCTTATCTTCTAGAAAAATAAGGATGCAGAGACGGATTTTCTTCCATAAAACCAAACATAAAATTGGGTAGTTTTGTTATTTCATTTTACTTTTTTTTTTTTACTTTTACTTTTTAAGGCAAGGTCTTGCTATATGGTTCAGACTGGGCTTGGCCTCACTATGCTCTGGCCTGGAACTCCTAGAAATCCTCCTGCCTCAGCCTTCCAGTTGCTTGGGTGATAGCCACCACATCTGGGCAAGTTTTGTTGTTTCAGATGAATGAGTCAGAGTTTTGGAAGCAAACTCTACCATACAACTGTCTAAGTGATTTCCCCAATGTCTCTTTAGCGCCTGTAAGCACCTCTCTGTCAGAATAATGCTGGGAATTTTTCTTTAGTTTCCTGCCTTTGGGTCACCCTGGTCAGAGAACAACAGCTCTACCACAGACTTTGATCAGAGGCTTTGCATTTACACCTGCACTATATTATTATTAGCTGTCAGACCTTGGGGAAACCACTAAACCTCTATTTCTCACTTTTTTTTCTATAGAAAGAAATAATTTCTTTTGTAGGTCTGCTGCAAGGATTAAACAAGTCCAAAATGCTGTATAAAGGGACAGCACACAGAAAACACTGAACACAGGTGCTATGCTGTGTCTTTGTCTTTACTGTCATGACAAAGCCTAGGAACATGTTAAGAACATGGAACACTGATTAGGACACTTGATAGTCATACAGGACAACCTGTGTCTTTGTGACTGTGGGTGACAAAATAGAATACTACCAAATCTATCTTACATTAAAATACATCTTACTAATTTATATCCAAACCCTCCTTTTACTGAAGTTCCTTAACATTCTATCTCAACCCTATCACACTTAGGGAGTTATATTTTTAATACTTTCACTTCATATTGAGCATCAGAGGTCAAGTGGCTCGGTCAAGTTCAAACAGCTAGGAAAACTCCACCCACACCTTTGTTACTTTTCCAACTACACACTATCAGCTGTTCAAGTGAAGAATGAACTCTGAATTAGCCTTTAAACCTATAATGTTAAAAAAAAAAAAAAGAACTCCAAGTAAATGATTAACTTGTTTTTTCTTGTGACACATCAGTAAAATATAGTGCATGTAGGAATTACAACCCCACCTTCTATGTGTTTCTCAAATACCACATAGGCTCTCCTCCTGTTTTTGACATATGAAGACATGGGAAAACTCACCAACATTCCTCTGGGAAGAGACATCTGAATGCAAGACAAGTAATGCCACTGTATTGTGGAGATTCCCAAATTCTCGTGCTTGTGCTGAACTCCAACGGCGTATCTGTCACCAGGGAAGACAAAACATATTAGTGTTATGCAGGACTGCGATGGGGTAGAATCTGCTGGTTAACAAAGTATCATCCAACCTAATGCCTATAGCAGAAGGAAGGGGTCAACATACAAAACACCACAGGTTTCAAGATACTTCAAAGGATGTCCATCAAAACACAGTAACTCAGATTTTATAACCCCCCTCTGTCTGCCTGTACTCCAGCTGTCCACCCATACATCCAGCAACTTTCTGTACTTCAGCATAATAGGAAAACCCATGAGGCTGTGACTGGGCATGATCTCCGTGACTTTGCATGTAACAGTCTACGTGCAGTTGCAAGGACCTAGTGAAACATGAAAAATGAAAATGTTTTCAAAAGCACTGTGTTCAACAAATACAGAACAATAATTTCATGCATGCTGAGTTGCAGAGCATTTCACTCACACACCAGTATCAATGGAGCCCTGTGAAGAGCTTCAAGTGAGAACAGCAACATCATCTCAACACGTGACCCCAGAGCATGCTGAGGTGTCAGTACTTGTTTGGAAGAGCTGAAAGCTAGCACAGCAGGGTGATGCAGCAGGACGCTGAGGACTCCAGGATGCAAGTCTTCCGTGGGGAAGAAAGAAAACCTGCTGTGCAGTCTTTGGCACACCCAGCAATGGCTTTGGCCTGGAAATCTGCAGCACTGGGTCTGAATCCCCCACTCAGCCAACACATAACTTTGGGACCTTCAACAAGTTGCTTAACATCTCTATGCTTTAGCTCTTGCCTGAGAGTGGGGGAAAAGCTACCAATTTTACTGAGCTATGAAGGCCCCAAAGTCCCATCACAACATGATCAGTTGTGGGTGGTCTGTAAGAGACACTCTATGAACTGTAGTTAGCATTATTCATGCTAACAGTCTATGTATTTTTTTTTTTTTTGAGACAGGGTCTCGCTTTGCAGTTCAGGCTGGCCCTGAGCTCACTATGTAGCCCAGGCAAGCCTCGGGCTCAGCAATCCTCCTGTCTCTGCCTCCCGAGTGCTGGGATTACAGGCGTGAGCCACCACGCCTGGCACCAGTCTATGTATTTTATATCTATCATACAAAAGAAATACAGTGATACTCAGTTTTTAACTCAATTCATTGCAAATTTGTGTTCAAACCCCAAAAAGTTCAAGAACTGAACATATTTTCCCCCTAAGAAATAACGAAATACTAAGTGATTGGTTCTGAGGTCCAAGAGTTACACTTATGAATTCATTTTTCTGGGACTTTTATTACGTTTTGCAGTTATTTCTTTCTTTAACTCTGTCATGGTTCCTCTTAGCTTTACTGTTGAGTATCACTAACTTTCTTGGTGCTATGGTTACTGTATTTTACATGAACGAAGTGCAAAGAAAAAAGCACAATGACATGTTTTAAAGCACTAATACAAGCATTGTATGTTGTCTGGGTGAGAGTGGCGCTTAGGCTAAAGCATCACCCTCTGTGTCTGTGGCATGTGACTCCCTCTCAGTCTGTTCAGGTTTTTTCAAGTCACACTTTCAGTTCGACCATTAAGCAGTTATGAGCACTGAGCAGGTGTTTTTTGAACTCTGCTGTCCAACGAGTGGAGAGTTCAAGCTTGGGGCCATTTGACAACTGAGGTACCACTCTATAATAGATGGAGAAACACACCAAAATAGGAATTCAATTGGGAAAGTCACTGGGGAGATAGCCTTCCATTTACTATGAGGCAGCCTGCCTTCATCTGACTAGGGGTGCTGTTATATGTACTTGCAACACCATGTAGTTTGTAACTGCACAATTTCTTGTTTGACTTCAACCGCCGCCAAGAAATTCACAGCCCCTAAGAGGAAGCAAGGGGCCCTAACCCTTATTCCTTGAGGTGTTTTGAGTCCCTCCTCTCTCCTAGTGTGATCCACTCCTCTCTCTTATGTTACTCTTGTGTCACATGGTGACTGATACTCCAGCCAGTCACTGCCATGGTTTTTACAGGATTAGTCTAAAAAGCTACTTAGAAGTGTAAAAGTAAATGACCTCTAAGTTAACTTTAAAGCCTAGCTACTACTGTACTTGGGCTCTTATGACAGTAAGAAGAAACAAAGTGAAATTGCAGCCATGCTGCTGGAGCCAGTCCGCAGTCTACCTACCTGGTTGTTCTGCCGATTGGCTCCAAGGAGGAAGCTGATCATGTGTCTCAACGCTGAGTGTCGCAGAAGAAGGTCTCCGGCCCTGATACCTTGCTGTCACAAGACATGGAGGACAAGTCACACTCCTATCCAAACACTTGTCTTAAAAAACAGCCACATAAGAATTTTTACGGGGGCCGGAGATTTAGCTCAGTGGTTCTGGTGTCTGCCTTGCAAGCGCAAGGTCCTGAATTCAGTCCCCGTAACCACATACAACAATGCTGGGTATGGTGACTCATGCCCACCAGCAATCAATACCACATACCACAGTGCCAAGTGTAGTGGCTCATGCCTGTAATCCCAGCACTTGGGAGGCAGAGACAGGAGGACTGCTGAGTTCAAGGCTTGCCTGGGCTACATAGTGAGATCAGGACCAGTCTGAACTACAAAGCAAGACCCTGTCTTAAAAAAAAAAAAAAAAAAAGAATTTTTACAGGTTCAGTGTATTTTAAAATATTATGGGAAGTATTTGTTTAAATCTAATTAAATCTGAGCCTTCCGTTGCTTCACAATGGCCACCAAACACATGACCATTAGTTTTTGTTGTTATTTGTCTGTGGCACTGGAGACTGAGGCCAGAGGTGCTCTACCACCAGACTACAATCCCAGCCCTTTTTGTTTTTGGAGATACCAGGCTGGGCTTGAGCTTGGGAGGAGCTTCCTGCTTCAGCCTCCCAAGTATGTGGAATTATAGACATGAACCAATGTGCCTTGATTAACCATATACACACACTTTAACTGCTATATGAGTGAATAAAATTGTCTGCATCTCAATTCTTACAAGGAGCAACTGATTTAAGATTTTTTAAGATGAAATACTCTCAAAGCCATATCATAGACTGTATAACGACCAGCCTAAAATTTTTCCATGTATAAAATATCTTTAGACAGGGGCTGGGGATTTAGCTCAAGTGGTACCGCGCCAACTTTGGATGCACAAGGACCCGAGTTCGATCCCCAGTACCACAAAAAAAAAAAAAAAAAAAAATCTTTAGATAAAACTGCTGGATGAGGAAAAGATATTAGAAAAAAATACTTGTACCTTTTGGACAAAGGTGTTGAACAGGAAAAAGTACTGAGCACAGTTTTTGCAATTTTCTGGAACATCTTTATCGAGAAGAGCAAGCAGTACTTCCAATAACTGATGAAGGCTTTTTAACTGCTTAGAGGAAAGAGTAAATTACACAAAGAAAAAGAACATAAGATATTTACAACAGGATCACTCTGAAGTAAACCACCATAAGAACAGGAGGAAATTGATATAACCAGTCTCATATTCAGAGGATTTATGCTTTGGAGAGTTATCAGTTTTACCATCCAGGGAAAAGATTAGTTCTATGGTAATACAGAAAGGTCTCCTTTTATTTCCTATGTTGCCTACAACTGTACTGCCTAACAGTCACATTTCTCCAGAGCCAATTCCTCCCTCTTGTAAAAAGGTGGGGCGTCCTGGGGAGAGGAAGTTCTGCATCCCTCCCTCCACTACGCTGCTTCTTCACATAGTCACAGATGCAAAGAATAAAAACACAGACACAGGCAGAGGGGCTGGAAACCAAGCCAATGGAGCGAATGGAGAGCAACAGCCTGACAGGATGACACGGCAATACCGACTCAACTGGGAACTTACTTGGAAGCCCGCTGACGCCTCATGGAAAGCTTTGAAAAACATTTTATTTGTTTAGAAACCATTTTGGTTATGACATTGCTTCTTCTTTCCCTCCCACCCAACTGTTTTTTGACAAGGCCTCAGAAACTCCTATGTCAAGACTAGCCTTCCTACTCTCATTATTTCATTCCTCCAAGGATTTGTGAAATGCTCCCCTCCATCCTGTCACACCCATTATAAATACAGTAGAACTTAGCATTTATATAGCCCTTCATTTCCAGTAAGTGAAGTAGAAAGTGGGTGGCAAGAGGCATTTCCATGATGGAGAAAAAAAATCAACCTGAAAATACATGATTGGGGTCGAACTGAGTGACTCCCCTCCCCTTCTACCACCTGCCGTTGGCCCTTAGAGGGTGGTGGGCTGCGATGCCTGACCCTGCCTGCATTCACTCTCCTGTTGTCTGTTTGGGTTGATCCCGGGGAGGAGGAAGGAGAGCAAGATAGTTCTTGTGTTGAAGATTCTTGATGCAGCTTAGCAAATGGCCACAGGAGAATCTCAGAGCAATGGTATTCAAACTGTGCTAGGCAGCCCCCAAAGACCTACTTTAGCATATTCTGTGTCCAGGAAAGGTTTGAAGAATGGTTCTGCCATGAAGCCAGTGAAAAACCATGGCCTCACGGTAACCCTCAACAGCTTGCTTCCTGGAGGAGAGAGAAGTCTTTCTGACCTCCTGCTCCTTCTAACCTGAGTAAAGCTCCTGAGCTTGTCTGGTCTAACAGCACAACGAGTCCGGCAATGCCGAGGGTGTTTGTACTTGGCACCAAGCACCGAATCTGTATCAACATCTCCTCAAAGGATTCACTCAAGGTTGCACAGCAAAGCCAATGCCTGAGTTTGAAGCAGCAATTCACAGAATTTGTATTTAGGTCGATGAGTCACACTACCTCCAGCCAATGGTTATAAGAAGCCAATTTGTTCTGAAAATATTTTTCAAAGTTTTCCATGTAGTGTCAGCTGTTTAAAAGAGCAAACTTGGGAAAGTAACTCTGTGTTTGCTAGGACTTAACAGACTGACCAGCAGGATTTTTTACTGCCATTTTAATGCCACTTATTTCCCTAAGACTTACAATCTTCAGGGACCAAAGATAAAGAACATCAGTTTGTTTTAATATGTACATATTCAGAATTGTGAATCAGAGACTATACTGCAGAAAATAGGGTTAGAAAGAAGAAAAATTCAGAGGAACAGAAACAAAGCTGAAGGAGTAACAGAGACTAAGGAAGGGAATGGCCAGTTCCTTAGCTAAATAGTACGGTTTGGTCTGGCTACCAACTTAGGTATGGAAAATAGTGCATGAGGAAAGAGAATGCCCCAAGTACTGCACAACATCTGGACTAGTGTCTAGACTCAAGTCCGTCTCAGTGCAGAGACCCAGCACTAATTCTTGACAGAGGACTCAGAACAGGGTGCTCTGGAGAAAAAACCCTGAAGCAGACCAGACTTGATCTCCTCGCCTGCCCTGGGTTCTGGACTGTGAGAGGGGTCAGAATGACCTTTCTTCTGGTGTGTTTCAGACAGCACTTTATAGGAGGTACACTGTGTGTGGCAAGATGCCTGGACTCTAATGTTAGGCTGTCATTCATATTACCTGTAAGAATGTGTGTAAACAAGGTTTCAGGGCAAGACTGACCTTATCCTGATAAAACAAGGCACTGTCTAAGGTTTTCTCCAGAATGGTGGCCACAGCAACTCGTACTTCTCTCACGCTGCACTCCAACAAGAAAATCCTACAATATAAGGGAGATATGATGTGAAAAATGACAGCAGCCTGTAACCCCAACCTGCCAGCTAGGCAGCACGTGATGCAGAGGTGTGTGCTCATATCTCTCAAATGCTTATTGTGTACTCACAGGCAAGTGGGGCTCCCGAGCACTTCTACCTCTGCTCAGCCTGGCTAGTGCTGCATGAGCCAGACAGACAAGCCTCAGCTCAAACCCACTGGCCACCTACCTAGTGACGGTTAAGACACTGCAAAGATCACAAGCATTCTGGAAACACTTTCGTGGCCAGCCAGGCACAGTTCCTATCACAGCACTTTGGACCCAGAGCATGAGACAGGTCCAGAACACAGGGAGTTCTATCTTCTCACCCCGAAAATGGGGAGATAAGAAAAGGGTGTTGGGGGAAAGTACTACTAATGACTGAAAGAGTCTTAAGAGACATAGAAAACACAGGCCAATGTGGACCTCACTGGATCCAGATCTGTACAAACCCGATGATAAAATGATGCTCTCTGAGATGTCTGGGTAAGCCTGAATGTGGACAGAGTAAAAATGGTGTAAAGAAATTATTAATTTTTGTCTGGTGTGATAGTGATAAATTATTTTAAAAACTTTAATAGAACACATGCTAAAATATTTATAGTGAATCTTATATATACTCTGAAATTTAGTTTAAAATAGAGCAGGAAAATGAACTATCTGTGAGTGTTCCCATGTGAGAGAACTTGGTAAGGCTAGTAAATGTTGACAACTGGAGCTGGGCAGTGAGTATACAAGAATTCATTATTCTGTGCTGTTTCATATACATTTAGAAGTTTCTGGGAAGTAAAAGTTCTTCCAAGATATAAGAGTGGTGGTGCATGCCTGTAATCCTAGCTGGGAAAGGGGGATCCCAGGTTCAAAGATAGCCTCAGGAACCGAGGACTTGATTCAAAATAAAAAAGGGCTGGGGCTGTAGCTCAGCCCTAGAGTGTGAGGCCCTGGTTTCAAACTCCAGTGCTGTATGGGGAATGTGTGTCAAGTTTTACTTTTTTTAGATTGATTTGTAAGAAATACTTACTTTTAATTTTTTACAATTATAACATTAAAAAAAAAACTGTCTAAAAGCAGGAGTACACTGAGGTGCTGATATTAACAGACAACACCACCCTCTTCTTCTCAGTGGTACTGAGGAACCGACCTACTACTCAGCTGCATCTCTAACCCTTTTATTTTTTGAGGCAGGGCCCATGACCCTCTTGCCTCAGTCTTCCTCAGTGCTGGGTAACAGGCACGAGCCCATGCAGCAAGCATCCTCTTCAGGTTTACAGTTTCAGCACCCATCATCCAAAGTTCTACAGCATCTGAAACTTTTTAATGTTAGCATGATGCCACAAGTGAAAAATCCCACACCATGAAACTGTATTTTCTGCACAAATGATTAATAATATTGTATAAAATAACTTTTGAGTTATGTGCACACAAATACTCCAAAGTCTAAAATAATCTAGAATACTTCTGGTTCCATCTTGGCTCAACCTCTACCAGTATATATTTTTTAGTTATAACAGTAACAACTTCAGATGTCTTGAAGGCTCTAAAGAAAGAAATAATTAGAGAAAAAGATTATTAATTCCTTAAATATATGAATACATAGCAATTGACAATGGTAAGAAATTAGTTCTTAGAAAGAATAGGTTAATTCCCTGGGATTTTTTTGACCCCCCAGGAATACTAAGAAAACAAAACGTCTTATTAAAGGAAGATAGTTTCTAAAGAAATATTCAAAAGCACACCTCCTTTGATATAAAGCAATGAATGAAGTGTTTGCTGTGTTCCTTCCAAATGTTAATCATCTATGACATATAACATCTGGCATAATATCCAGGAGTTCTTTCTTTTTTTTTAAACAGTACTGGGGATTGAACTTCCATTTGCCAGGTAGGCACAGTGCCGCTGAGCTATATCCTGGGCCCCCAACACACAGAAGTTTTATGTTAAGAAATTTTACAGTTAAACTGGGAAAATGGGTGAAAGATGATCTCTACTGCTAAAGGGTTGGACATATAATACTTCAAAGAAGTGTTAATTAAAGTTCTGTCCTTTTGAGCTACATTCATATATGCAAGCTCCAAAGATTTGGCTCCTGGCAGCAAGAAGCCACAGATTAGAGAAGAGATAGGAAAAGCCATAGAACTAAACCAAGAGGGCAAACCTACTACAGGCTAAACAGTCAGAAGCAGCCTCTGAAACCGTTAGTTTAGTTGACATCTAAAGGAACAAGGTTCCAGACAAAAGTAGTAACAGGTGCAGGAGACTTCAGGCAGGAAAAAAAGCTCAGCAAGCCCTGTGAGACATAAGCCAAGATGGCTAAGTCTTGATAAGCTAGGAAGTAACTTAAGGCAGGCCTGGAAGAACAAAGACTACATCTGGTAAAATCTTGTGCACTGCAGTGAAAATTTCAGACTTTACCATAGTGCAATGGGAATCTACTCAAGAATTCTATAGCAGAAAAGTAAAGTCACTTAATTTCCTTCAAAAAGTATGCTTTGCTTGCTGAGTGTAGCTCAGAGGAAAGAGAAGCGGAGCCAGTCAAGTGGGCAGTCATCCCTGGAGCTCAAACAAAGGAGACGAGGGTTACAAGTGCCGATGCCATGAGAACCTGTAGATGTAAATGAGCTCTAGAAGGTATGATAGATTTTGTGAAATAGGAAATATTCAAAGGGAATGTGGTAGGGGAAAGTAATGAGGGGAAAGAATAAATATGATTTGAAAAGAAAAAGAAGTCACGTGTATATAGGGGGCGGGGGGTTATGGGGTGGATAGGGATATGGGTAAAAATGAGAATTAACTCATGTCATATACTGGTAAAATTCCCCAATGTTGAGTGTGATTGTGAGCTGTATGTAAAATGTACCAATAAAGAATTCAATTAATAAAAAAAACAGGGTGTTGATGTCAGTGGGGGTCTACCTGGTGGCAGATGCTTGCTCAGCCAACCTGAGGGCCTAGGGTTCAATCTCTACAGCAGACTTCCCCCAACCCTCAAAAGGAAGCTTTGATCAGCTCTCTATATCACCAGACTGCAGTTGCCTGGTGGAAAAGATTGGAATTTCTAAATTTTCTGTTGTGTAAAAAGTTGGGGGATGCCAGAACACAGCTGTATGATGACTGAAGTGACCAAGAGGTAAGATGTAAGAATGAGGATTGACAATGAAAGAGTCAAGCTGCTTGAGAAGGTCCATTCTGAGAGGAGAGGATACATTTTCCATGACCACAAGAGGAAAGCAGAAGATGGGAACAGACTTCCTGGCATGTGGAACTTGTGACAAGTGGCCACTGGCCAATCCACCCTCCGTGAAGACTGACGTAGAGGGATGAGAGCCTTGTGGGAGTGTGGACAGAATACCATCTTATGAAATAGGATGTATTTGTCACACTCTTCATATGAACGCTGAACTCCTCAATGAAAGCGACACTGGCTGAGTAAGGACTGCTAGGAATACACTATGAACAATCATAGTGTCTTCAGCGTTGTGAATTGCTCCCAGAACAGGTAAATTACTCCTTAGAATCATAGGTACACACATAAAGTCTTATTGGGTAACATACTTTCAGTAGATTTTGAAAAATAACTTTCAGCCAGAATTTGGGCAGTAAATGGATAGTGTAGAAACCTCAGATTGTTTGCCAGTTCATTTGGCACTAGACAGTGAGTCCTGGAGGCACAGCAAGACTTACATGCCTGTGAGCACCTGGGCCATTTGCCTCCCACATCCTCAGACACACTGAATGCGCCCTGAGTCAACCCCAACAGAGATGACTGGAGGGGCCCAAGTAGTCCCCCTTTTAAAAAAAACTTTACCTTGGGCCAGAGATTTAGCTCAGTGGTTCCAGCGCCTGCTTCGCAAGCGTAAGGTCCTGAGTTCGATCCCAGTAACCACATACAATGCTGGGCATGGTGGCTCACGCCCACCAGCAATCAATACCATATACCACAGTGCCGGGTGTGGTGGCTCATGCCTGTAATCCTAGCACTCGGGAGGCAGAGACAGGAGGATTGCTGAATTCGAGACTTGCCTGGGCTACATAGTGAGCTCTGAGCCAGCCTGAACTACAAAGTGAGACCCTATCTCAAAAAAACAAAACAAAAACAAAAAAACTTTACCTAACAGAACACATGCTGAAATATTTATAGTGAAGGGAGCTGGAAATGGACTCCAGTCAGAAAGGTCACCACAAGGTGAGCCACTTAAATCATAAGAGCTTTCTTTTAATTAAAAAATCTTGATACTTACTTTATCAATTCCCGTCCTTCAGAACTAATAAAATATTCAACAAGCCACTGGCAAGCATCAAAACTTTTAGAAAGTAATGCTTCAATAGTAGCAATCCATTCTTCAGTGTCAACCCTTTTTACAAAGCAAAGAGCTATGTTAGTGCCCAGCAAACAACCCCACAGTGCCTCCCATTGGTCTGCCTGTCCACATGTGCATCTAGCTATGAAGGGTGAGCTAATATTCACTGACTAACCACATCCACAGCCCAATGTACCCAGAAGTTCTTTCATCCTTTCATGTTACCTGTGTAAGCTGTTCTCTTCTCTAGTCCACAGACAAAAATGTACAAAGAAGCTTAAATTTTGAACTTCAGTTTTTAACTCTACATCTTCATCAAACAATTTTCATTGGAATAAAAAAGGCCCCATTTATAGCATTTTGTTTGGCACAGTTAATTCATACTCACAAAATGTTCACATCCATGTTTTTTTGTTTTTCTTTTGAGACAGGGTCTTGTTTTGTAGTTCAGGCTGGCCCTGAGCTCACTATGTAGCCCAGGCAAGCTTCAAACTCAGCAATCCTGCCTCTGCCTCCTGCGTGGTGGAATTTCAGGCATGAGCTACCATGCCCAGCACTGCGGTATGTGGTACTGACTGCTGGTGGGTGTGAGTCACCATGTCCAGTATTGTCGTATGTGGTTATCGGGATCGAACCAGGGACCTTGTGCTTGCTAGGTAGGCGCTGGAACCACTGAGCTAAATCTCCAGCCCCACATCCATATTTTTAAACTGCACTGCTACAACTATTAATAGGCAGAAAAAGGTGATATGATTAGACCACTAAAAAGTCAGGGAACAGTGTGCAGTATGTAGACATCACGTGCACATTTCATGAGTAAAAGTAACCACTTAAACTTCCCTAGTTAATTCTATGCAGACATTAAAGGAGCATATTCTGTCTTCTTTTTCAGTCAAGTAATGTAGCCAGATTACTTAATATGCCTTTATCACACACACAAAAGAATACATTCGTGCCAAGTTATTAGTGTTCACTTCAACAGTGTGAGGGAAGAATCTTTCCCTTGCCCCCTACCCTAAACTATGGACAAGAGAGAAAAGACCAAGAACTCAGTGACCTACAGGGAAGCTCTCTGGTCTCCTCACCCTGTGTCTTTCCTTCAGGTACATGTCACAAACCACTGTTCAACTCTTCTTCTGTTGCTCATTTATTCACAGAATAATTACTTACACAGAACCTATGACCCAGGTGCTGGGAGATAAAAACTAGTGACAAGTTAAGATGCAATCACTGCGCATCACTAACCATGCTCCACATTAAAACCCTCTGTGGTCTCTCACTGAACAAATGCCAAGCTCCCTCCTCTGGCACTCTGAGCACTTCACAGGTTCCTAACAAAGTATTTGGTCCCAGCTCATCGAGTCTCTTACGAGTTCTACAAAAATGCTGCCCTAGTCATTCATTATTCCTGAGGCAAGTCTTCACTGGCTTCTCAGGCTCTATCCTTGTACCTGGAATGATCCATCTGTGTTTCTGTTCACCTCTCACAACCCTCAGGGAATACCAATGCCTTCCTTTAAAGTCAGCCTAATCCCTAGTTCTGCTTTGTCCAAAATGTACTGATTCAGTCTTGCATCAGTTACTCCTTGTTTTTACCTATCCTTCCCACTGAATTATAATTTCCTCAGAGACCATGTCTTGGCCATCTGACTTGCCAGTGTTTTTACAACATTAATTTGTAATTGTGCCTTTTGTCACAACAAACCACCAAAACATACCTGAGTTTTTTCTTTGTCCGTAGGTAAGTTTGGAAAAGGAACTGAATGGCAAGTTGCAAGCTCACCTTTGCCATACAAGGATAATATGGATGCTTTAATTTAGTCTAAGAGGAAGAAAAAAGAGGGAACTTTTTCTTTTCCACAGAAATTTTATACATTATTTATGAACTGACACAGAAAAGTTAAATAGTGAGAAAAATTTGGATATCTCATTATAGAATAAGCTTAAGACATCCTTTTCATTTTTAAATTAAGAATCAAAATACAGTCTGTAAGCCACAGGATGTTAAGTAATAAGAAACAACAATTTTTTTCTACTTTTGGCTGATTATAATCAATGGTACTCAAGAAAAAGTATTTGAAAGTTAATCTTGAGTTCAGCAATATATGATTACGAATTAGAAAAAAATTAATCTCAGTAGCTCAGTGTCCACTGATCTGAACCTATAGCTAATGAATGTCATAGTCACTCTTGATCATTTGCAAGACCTGAGCAATAGCACTGTAAAAATTTGGTACTGAACAGGGCAACTCACATCCACTGACCACCTGCAGGATGCCAGCATAGTATGAAACATTTATGGGAAGGGTTTTGCATTTAACTTGAATGCTAATAATTAAGAAAGAGGACATTGCTGAATGCATTAGCTACAAGGTATTTAACTATAATCCTTATTTTTAAAAGTAATAATACAACTGTCTACTTACAGCATTCAAAGAAGCCAAAGACAAAACAAAACTGAAATAATCACTACTGTACACATCTCTATTCTTCATAAACTTGAGGTTTTCATCTCTCACCATCTACAAGAGAAAAATTCTTTTAAAAAGTAATTGTTTTTAAGAAACAGGTAAAATAGTCAGCATGTGGATATTTTTACTAAAATGTTTAGGTAAAGAGGTCTGTGAAAACCAAATTACAGGTAGTAACTTACTGCTTTTAAGTTTCTAATTTTGAAAAGATTAAAGAGAAAAATCTTTCTTTCAAATGTAAGCTATACAAAGGTGAACAGTGTTTTATTAACTCTTTCAAGGAAGCTCCATGTAAAGGACAGGGCATTCAATCCTACATTCTGGGAAGGAAGGGACAGGGCTTTCTCAAGTGTCTGTGACTCTGTACCTCCCTGGGTCAGATGGTCCAGTTTTCTTTCTTAATAAAAACATTGTACCTTTTTCTTCAATTCTCTAGTATTGGCTATTTAGCTTTTGGTTGAGTTCAGTGAAAAAATTCTGGAAGGATACACCACTTCTGGCATTGTGGTGTTTAGTACTGATTGCTGGGATTACAAGCCTAAGTCACCACGCCTGGTACTGTCATATGTGGTGCTAATTCCTGGTGGGCATGAATCACCACACCTGGCATTGTGGTATGTGGTTACTGGGGACTCAACTCAGCACTTTGCTTTTGCACAGCAGATGCCTGAACCAATGAGCTAAATCCCCGGCTTCCAAATATAAATTCTTGCTTTGTGACACTGTCAAGTCATCCCTAGTTTTCATATCCTCAGTTTTTAAATTTGAAAAGTGGCAGTAAAACTTGCTACTTACTCTATGAGTTTTAAAGTTTGTATCACAAACTAAATGGTCAGTAAGTGTTACTGCTTTCACAATGAATTTTGAAGACCATGATCATTAACTTGCTCTCCAGATTAAAATAAGCCAATCTCAACAATGTATTTCTCTGCCAAGGAACAGTACCGAGCAATTCTGAGCATGTACTCACATATGTGTTCTTACCTCAGTCTACAGTCACTGTGACTTAGGAGACAAATGAGGCTGAGAAGGTGGCACAGGAGATACAATAAACTAAGAAAGTGGCCATGGGGACTTGGACCCATACAATTTATCTATAAAACTTTCTTCTTAAGGTTGTTTCTGTGGTTCTTACCTGGTATATTCGAGCAGGCATTTTCTCCACAAACAACCCTTTTTTCTCGCCTTTTTTAACCAACTTGGTCAGAATAGAGAGCCGGTCATTGTTAGGCCGATGGGGCCGTGGAGATGACTGAGGTGAAATCTCTGGTGAAGACGGGGCTGACCTGAGAAAAGGAAGTAGGAAGCTATGTAGGATTAAGTGCTTATTGTTTTTTGAGACAGGGTCTCTCTTTCTAGTTCAGGCTGGCCCTGAGCTCACTATGTAGCCCAGGCAAGCCTTGAACTCAGCAATCCTCTGGTCTCTGCCTCCTGAGTGCTGGGATTATAGGTATGAACCACCACATCTGGCACTGTGGTATGTGGTACTGATTGCTGGTGGGCATGAGTTACCATGCCCAGTATTGTATGTGGTTATTGGGATCGAACTCAGGACCCTGTGCTTGCAAGGCAGGCGCCGGAACCACTGAGCTAAATGTTCAGCTCCAAGTGCTTATTGTTTTAAGAGTTACTGAAACTAATCAACTCATAAATAGGGTTCTAAAATTTTACATAAGTTGTGTATTTTCCTGATCCTATACATTAAAAGGCAAATTTGTTGACCAAAAAACCTCCTAAGAACAACTTTCTGACAGTTGTTGACATAGTGATATGAATTGGACATAAAGTGTGATCAATAAATGTTGTCAAAATCTTTTAAAATTCTCAAATCTGGAATGAAGTAACATGTATGTTTCTAAACACAAGATAACTTCTAGCCAAGAGATAATGTCCAGGCAGCAACATAAAAGGGATTATTTATTTTCTTGCCTAACTTAGTACTCTTTACACCACAAACTGTACATTCTCAAGATCACAAAATGACCTACTGAAATCACAATGTAAATGATACAGAAGAGAACTTACAAAGAGAGATCCTCAGCTTCCTGCCTTACAACACTGACTCGACTTTTCTTTGGCAACACTGGTGAGTTTTGATCAGATACCCTTTGGTAGAAGAGCATATAGGCATTCCAGTATCTTCGACGTACATCAGTGTATGGGTTTGCTGTTTTATGGTAAAAGAAAGAAGTAAGTCTTTGTAAATGAAAAATGTTGTCTTGACAGTCTAAAGCCAAGAGCCTATAAGCCCAGCAAGGAGTTACAAACTAAATTTGTTAAATGCAAAGTACAAGCGAAATGTGGTTGTTTTTAGAGTATTGTTTAGAATGGGAGGCAGGGTTACTCCAGTTTTCAGGCTGGAATTAGACCACTTTTTCTAGAGCAAAGATTGGGGAGGGAATAAGGGAAAGAAGGCAAATATCAAGGTGAATCCAAATAAGCAAAAGGCAAGCAACATTTAAAAATACAATCGGTGACATAGGCTGGGACCATAATTGCCCTTACCTAACCATTTCTGCAGACATGGCCAAATCCAGGTCAATTTGGTAGTGCTACTAGACTCAGCTCTTACGGGGGATCCATTAGGTACCACATATGACTACATGGAGTAGCAGCAAATTAACAAGTGCAGCAGATCTAGTACAGGTAGAAATTTAGGACGGCCCCTCAAAGATTTCAAAATCAGGTTTCAAAACGCCAAAGTCTCTGAAAAACTTTGTTTTCCAAAAAATAAATCTGACTGGGTTTAGTGACATCCTCATATCCTTTCCCTCCCCAGGGTGGGGGTTAGAGAGGGAAACACTGCTCTCCTACAGTGCTTAATAAATACAGTGTTAAAAGCATACTTGTTACAAGTGTCTTTCCTAATTAATCTACTTGTATATGAGTAAAAATGAAAACATTAATGGACAACTGCTTCTCCTGGAATTATTTCTAGGGGTAAAATTATTATTCATCGAGTTTTTATTTGATATTATTTCACC
>PVIC010012974.1:24831-38910 GCA_004025085.1 Thryonomys swinderianus
AGTGCTGGGATTACAGGCGTGAGCCACCACGTCCGGCATTGTGGTATGCGGTGTTGGTTGTTGGTGGGCGTGAGTCTCCACGCCCAGCATTATATGTGGTTACCGGCGATCGAACTCAGGTCCTTGCGCTCACGAGGCAGGCGCCGGAACCACTGAGCTAACCCTCCGGCCCTCTAAATAAATTCTTTAAAAAATGTTTTAAAATTAATTGTTTTGTCAGTGCAGATTAGTTATACAGACTGGTGGGTTCATTCTGGCATACTTACACATGCGTGTAATGTACTTTGATGGGTCCCCACTCCGCCCTCCCCCAGTGCCCTCCAGCCTCAACATTTTTATTCTGGCTATCAAAGAACTTATAATTCTGTTGACAGAACTAATGTATTATAAAAGGAATAAAATTAAATAAAGAATAAAATAAAGAATGTTGCCTCCAACTTGACAGAAAATTGTGCATTAAAAATTACTGGAAAATATCCAACTTTAGATACTTACTTTGATCATAAACTTTTGGTCTATATTCTCCTCCAAAGCATTCATACTCTAGGGTCTCATCATTTAGGTCAAATTCTTCTATAACTGTGTCATTAAATTTATACCATTTTCCTTTTCCACATCCCCTAGATCCCAGAGAGCAAACATGATCAAGGTAAAAAACCAAACATCTCTTCACATGTTTTTCTCTACGTATCAATTATATTTCAAGCAAGTGATTAAGTTTTTGAAAGTATCTATGAAAAATGTAGCAATACCAATTTTATTTTATTTTTTTTGAGATAGGGTCTTGCTTTGTAGGTCAGGCTGGCCTTGAGCTCACTATGTAGTCCAGGGAAGCCTCAAACTCAGCAATCCTCCTGCCTCTGCCTCCTGAGTGCTGGGATTATAGGTGTGAGCCACTAAATGCTGGTGGGTGTGAGTACCATACCCGGTATTGTTGTATGTGGTTCCTGGGAAGTGAACCAGAAACCTTGCCCTTGACAGGCAGGTACTGGAAGCAGTAAGCTAAATCTCCGGCTCCAATTTTTAGTTTTTAAAACTATTTTTCACACTGAAGAGCTAAAAACAGTTCCAGAAAGCTTTAAAAACTTAAAATGAAGCAAGACTAAAGAATAATGCATCACTGTGGCAAGTATGGATGGTAAAGTGGGGCAGGAAAAGCAGAGGGAACTACTGGGAAGGCAGAGTGGGGTGAGGGATGTGTTAGGAGACTCTTACCGTCTGTCCTTAATGAAAGAATAGTAGTGGCCGGCGTGCGCCTGTCCACTGTGCACAATGACACCAACAAGCTCATAATTTTCTGTGAGGGCAACTTTCTTCCGTGGGGATCCTCCACCTCCCTGATCCATACTTCGGCCATTTTCCCCAACTTCAGAGGATGAATCCTGGCGAGCCATTCCAGAAACTGTGTAGGGCTCCATGTTTAGAATCCAGGGAAACTGAAAAAGGAAAAGGGCCCTTGTAGCATCAGTAAGGAACACAAACATAACCAATTAAGTCAGATAATTTAATTAAAGGCTGTTTTCTTAGTTAAACGAGGACCACCATTCTCTTTCAAGTGTAACATCTCAAGACAGTTGCAGTCTGGGCAAGCACAATTAGCTGCTCCTCCAAATCTTACAAAAACACCGGACTTTATAGCTACCACTAGGGTGGTTTCTGGGAAGGAGATGATCCAGTACTACCAGCTTTGCAAGGCAGGGGCTGTGAATGTCTCCTGACACATTTCACAGGGCAGACAGAATGTGAAAACAGAAGAAAAGAGGCAGTGAGGGCATGGTGGGAGAAACTCCAAGAAGGAAAAAAGTTACCCTTATTTGTTCATCATATTTAATGGAGCGTCCACTCTCCCAGTCAAACCCAAATCTCATCAGGTGAATGACTAAGACACTAGGTAAAGACTTAATGCAGGTCCGTTTCACTGTTATTCTCTAAAGAAAAGAAAAAAAAATTATGTTGATGAAAAAACAGAACAGTAAATAATTAGCAAAAATTCCCCATCCATGTAACACAAGTAATGATCCTATCTAATGCAAATGGCAACAAGACCTTAAGATTGATTTTACATAAAACAAAGACATAATACATAAATAATGAATTATGCTTTTTTTTGAGATAGGGTCTCGCTTTGTAGTTCAGGCTGGCCCTGAGCTCACTATGTAGCCCAGGCAAGCTTCGAACTCAGCAATCCTCCTGCCTCTGCCTCCCAAGTGCTGGGATTACAGGCGTAAGCCACCATGCCCGGCACTGTATGTGGTACCGATTGCCAGTGGGCGTGGGTCACCATGCCCGGTATCGGTGTATGTGGTTACCGGGGATTGAACCAGGGACCTTGCATTTGCGAGGCAGGTGCTGGAACCACTAAGCTAAATCTCTGGCCCTACGCCTAGTTTTTAAAATAAGCAAACATAATACCTTTTCTTTACACTTTTCACAGTAATACGCATTACTTCCTTCTAGAACTTCTCCTCTAACAAATTGGTCCAAAGAAATTTCCAGGCTCTGACAAGAAGTAACTCCTAGATTGAGTGCCATGAAAGCTTCCTCACGTTCATATCTAGAAATGAGAGAAAACCCATGAATGTAAAGCTATCGAAATTACTATGATACATGAACCTGAACATTCACAATCAGTGAAATCAACATATACCTCAACCCTTTAAAAGTATACTACCAACTAAAATCATGTTTGATAATTTAAAGTTGCTTAAAATTATGAATTTCTACAGCTATTTCCTTTGGGCCACAAAGACATTAAATTCAATTTATTAAACATTTATAAATCCACTGATAGATATATGAACAAATGCAACATTTATAGCATCACAGTAAAGTCATTTATGAGTAACACCCTCCCTACCACGCCAGTGCCAGGGATCAAATCTAGAACCCTATACATGCTAGACAAGTGATTTAGCACTGACCCCCAGCCTGACGACTGATGTTCATGGATCAGTGACACTTCACTAACCTGTGAGGACAGTCTTTACAGATCTTCTGATCAGAATAGATGCCCTGAAAAGTATTCTTAAAAATTTGGTCTCTCCCCATTTTCTGTTGGAATAAAAAGGTAGAATTTAAATCGATGCCCCTTAAATTTAGAGATTACTTCACTTCCAAGATGAAACACAGATTTCAGTTTAACCACTAAAATAAAAGGGGCCACTGTGGTAGTTTCAGGTGGGAATGAATGCAAGGCCATCCGCCTAGTGTCAGACCAATGTCTGCGCAGTGCAGTCAGAGAGAAGAGCTAGGTCATTCAGGGCTGCTGACAAGGACTATTCTCTGCGATGATCCAAAGCCCTTTTCCTGTGCCATAAGTACCAATTCAAAAGCAACTCAATAATCTTTTCTTTATTCTTGTGGACAGAAGGCTACGCATTTACAAACTGTTTTAAAGAAAATAAATGGATAAACTGTGCCTACGGATGAGAGGCTGGTGCTGGCAGTGACACAGGCAATCTTAGAAGTCAAACCTCTGAGGGAATCTGTCGCATGTTTCACTGGAGGGAGGCAGAAAGCTTTGGCTCAAGTATCACTATAAATAAATTCTTGATCAGGTGCCTTTTTCTGCTTTCTCTGAGATTCTTTGAGTTCCAAGACTGTCTGCAAGTGCCATCAGTTCACTGTGGCTACCACATTCCATTGAATCTACACTACCTCAGAGGGTACAAGGGCAGAATATGAAGGTACCAATGGCAACTACTACGAAGTAGAGTAGGAATTAGCTACTTTATCATGAGTTAGATTAATTGAGAAGAAATGGGTAGTTCCGCGGTTTGTACCTTTTGATGTTGAAACCCAAAAGAAAACCGCATCTGTGAGGTTGAAGATTATATATTTCTGACTTGTCAGTTTTGTACTTATTGCAAATAAGGCCCAGTGCTGAGGCACTGCTCTCACACTGGAATTAGAGTCTGGGGACTGGGGGAAGGTAAGACTTATTACCTTGAGATATTCATCCATCTGATCAATGAGACTAGTGAAGAATTCATATGCATCCTGCTGTTCTCTCACGTAGAGTTCTTTGTTCCACATCTTGAAAATCTATGCAGGAAGAATTAAATTTATTTTTGAAGAGGAAGCAGTAATTTCTGAATATAATAGAGAAGGAATATGAAAAAGCACTTAAATGTTTCTAAAAACCAAGTTTTTTACTGGCGTGGGACCAGATTAAATTCAGCCATCTATGCTTTTCTCTGGTTCCTGTAATGACAATAAATCTTTAAACCCAGAGGTGGGTATGGGAAGACCTACAGAGCAGGGGCTTTTCTCTTAGGAACTAACCAGTATTAGCAGAAAACATAGAATAGCCACAGAGCAGGGGCTTTTCTCTTAGGAACTAACCAGTGTTAGCGGAAAACATAGAATAGCCCTCCACCATTACATGAGATCAAGCAAAGCAATATTAAAAAACGGTGCTCTCCACTTAATGGCATTAGTGAAAAGGGCCTGGTTGCAGAGGAATGATTTGAGCAAATACTTCAAAGACCTAAAAAGCAATCAGGAAAAAGACTCAAAGTAATTAAGATTAGCAAATCTCTAGGAATTATAAACTGACTACTCAACATTCTTACCATCTGAAACCAAGCCCCAATTTTTTTTTTTTTTTTTTTTTGCTTTTTGTTTTTTGAGACAGGGTCTCGCTTTGTAGTTCAGGCTGGCTCTGAGCTCACTATGGTGCCCAGGCAAGCCGCCGTGAACTCAGCAATCCTCCTGTCCCTGCCTCCCGAGTGCTGGGATTACAGGCGTGAGCCACCGCGTCCGGCATTGTAGTATGCGGTGTTGATTGTTAGTGGGCGTGTCTCCACGCCCAGCATTATTTGTGGTTACCGGGGATCGAACTCAGGACCTTGTGCTTGCGAGGCAGGCGCCGGAACCACTGAGCTAACCCTCCGGCCCCAACCAAGCCCCAATTTTAACAAGTACTTTATAACTCATTTTTTTCCCCTGGCACTGGAGATTGAACTTTGCACTTGCAAGGCAGGCATTGGAAGCACTGAGCTAAATCCTCTGCCCTGTATACAACTTTTTTTTTTCGTCGAGATAGAGATTGCTTTGTAGTTTAGGCTGGCCCTGAGCTCACTATGCTGCCGAGGCAAGCCTCAAACTCACAGCAATCCTCTTGCCTCTATCTCCTGAGTGCTGGGCTTATAGGCGAGAGCCACCATGCTCGGCATTGTGGTACATGGTTACCAGAAATTGAACTAGGGAGCTTGTGCTTGCAAGGCAGGCGCCAGAATCCCTGAGCTAAATCCCTAGCCTTGTATGTACCATTTTTAACAGGTTCTTAGCAATGGGATTAACCTAAAGTTAGCAAAGGTAAGAAGCCATTATCAACCAGGGGAAAAATGTATCCAAACTCCAAATGCCTGGTATTTTTAAATTTACAAAAAAATACTGGGGAAATACCTTCCAGAAATTCTCAGGCACATAATACTGCAGCTTGCTCTCCATCAAATGCCCAAAAAGAGATTGTACTTGGTAGAATACACTATCATCCGGATTGTCTGTGTCATCATCCACTGAAAGTAATGACTAAAAAAAAGAGAAAGGTATCAAATTAGAAATATTTAACTGCTTCATTGGAAACCCTGATATACACAGGGAAGCCATTGTTTTAGAGTGTTATGTATGGCTGGATACACTTACAATTCTACATGTATTTTGCTTGACTATTCTATAGCTGGTATTATAGCGAACAAATCATCTGTGTGACTACAAAAAATTAGGTGTAGTAATATTAGATCTCTTTAAGAAATAAGTACAATATACATGGAATACTCTGGCTGCCATACAATAAGCTACAACTCTTATATGGTAAAACACTGGGGATAGAGTACATATATTTCTAAAATACTAAAATGTTAGTACAGTAATTTTATGGTATAGAATATGAGAACTCCTGTGGAGCTAAAAAACTGCATTAGGTCAAGACATTAAAACATCAGATTTATAATGAACAACATACAATTCTTACTTATGTCTAACCTAAGAAGTATGCAATGATATTTAGGATCAGTACCAGTATGCAATGATATTTAGGAAAAGCACACATTATTTCTCATGCCATAAGAAACTGAGGAGAAAGGCAATCACCTCAGGGAGCCCAGGTTGCATATATAGTTGCTGGAAGACTGCGTTCATGTAACAAGTCGCACCGCCATTCCTCAGTCCCACGAACCCTGAACTGGATCTGCTATCCACTGGGGGAAGGTACTGGAGTAAAGAAGAGAAAAGCAATGAGGAGAATTAACACCTCCATCATAGACACTTTCTATTATAGCTACTTAGGATGTCTACGAGGCAGAAAAGATACGATCACAGATTGATCCATCTAGAGTATACCTCTGTCTGCAACTCTAACACAAGAGAGTACTGTGATCACAATGTCTCTTTTTGTTCATCCCACATCCAGCACATAGCAGGTGTGTATGTACTCAATCAAGGGGCCATGTGTGTAGTCGCCTATCAGTCAACACTTACTTATCAAGTTCTACCCACAAAAATGTGCATGGCCCACGATCTCAAGGAGCTTATAGATAAAGGGGCAAGGTATTAGGCAAACAAACAGATAAAAAACATATTAATAACAGGGTAAGAAACAGTTTACCATGCAGAACCCTCATACAGACAGATGGTGATGGAAGATTCAATTTAGTTTCTTCCTTTAGAGAAGGTAATTATTTCTTTACTAAATTCTTTCTAACAAATAGGTATATGTCTATTATTTCACTTGTAAATATTTTGAAATATTGTAGATGTGAGTACAATGCTTTTCTGGGTTTGAAAAAATCTAGAAAAGGTATCTTGGCTACAGTTCAATATGGCACCTCTTCAAGTGGAACTTGGTATTGTATTGAGACACTGAAATGTGATCACAAAAGGAGCTCAACGTGTTACCTGCATATGGCATCTGTACCCAGCTAATAATAACCAGCAAGCAAATACCTGTAGGTCTTACAATATTAAGTAAATCAGACTTAATCAAGCGTAAATTGTGCAGGTTTCTCTTATATATGAAACTATAAATATAAACAGAAGAAAAAACATAGCTAACAAGAAACAGGGAGCTACATTAAGGTGTTTAATGGCTCTATAGCTCTGCTTATACTATTCTCACTGCTGGAATGGAATTACCTTCCCACTTTGCTCCAATTGGCTCAATATTTATTTTTTTTTTGAGACAGAGTCTCGCTTTGTAGTTCAGGCTGGCCCTGAGCTCACTATGTAGCCCAGGCAAGCCTCGAACTCAGCAATCTTCCTGTCTCTGCCTCCTGAGTGCTGGGATTACAGGCATGAGCCACCATGCCTGGCACTGTGGTATGTGGTATTGATTGCTGGTGGGTGTGAGCCACCATGCCCAGCATTGTATGTGGATACTGGGGATCAAACTCAGGACCTTGTGCTTGTGAGGCAGGTGCCAGAACCACTGAGCTAATTCTCTGGCCCGGCTCAATAGTTTTTAAACTCTATTTCAAGTTTCAGTTTTTCTAAGCAGCTTTGGAAGGTACCACCACCAGTATGCAGTGCCTCTCTGCCAGTACAACATTCAGGACATGTCTCTTATACTGTATCACACTATACTGAAATGACCTGCCTATAGGTTTGCCTTTTCCACTATATACTTTTTCACCTTAAGCACTGAGATTATCAGTTTTTCATTTTTGAGCTCCCAAAGCCTATATATCTCTGAACATATGGTAAATTCTATAATCTATTTTGAATTCAAGGAAACATGGTATGTGTTGTGACAGGGCCTGGCCCTACGCCAGCATGTTACTTAAAACAAAAAAAGGATGATATGGTACTTTCCACTGAGAGTATCCACTGACCAATCTGAAAATGCCCCTCCTTTTTAAAAGGGTAACATATCACAATATACCAGAGTGTACCCATGTGATAATACAGTTTATAGGTGATTTTGGTTGATTTAACAGTAAACAAAACAATATAATTGGCTTTCTTTGTTACCAGCAGAATGCAAACAAACCGAAAATTGTATGTTTAAAAGATCATTTTTTAAAAGTAAGTGTACCACTGTCTAGGAAACTTACATCAAACTCCTTGGTAAGAGCGGGGTCAGGTTGATGATGCATAGAAAGTAGTTCTTTTGTAATAATTTGAAGATTTGATGGTGAACTATCAGCCAACATTACTAGAACTTCATAGGCTGCCAAACGGCTATTTACTGTACTACACCTAAAAACAAAGGGCACAAGTCAATTTCAATAATGAATATAATCTATTCAACTTCTAATTAAACTAAGTCAACATCTGAAATGAAAACACAACATCTGAAATGAAAAACAACTGCAATTCCTCAAACATAGTTAGATCAAGTCAAAGCAAGAAAGTGAATGATCTAGAGGCCATGAATGTAGGAGAGATAAACATGGTTTACAGTTAAATATTTCCTTGGCTTGAAAATTAATTCTTTCACTCATGACTCCATTTTATCTAAGGAACTCATGAAGAACAGAGAAGAGTTGGAAATTTTTGTAATTAACATAAGAGGAGAATAGCTATATTCTAATCAAAGTGCAAAAGAAGAAACATGATGTGTATATAAAATGTACCTATTTTGCCAGGCATGATGGCTCACGCCTGTAATCCCAGTACTCGGGAGGCAGAGGCAGGAGGATTGATGAGTTCGAGGCTGGGCTGAGCTACATAGTGAGCTAGGGGCCAACCTGAACTACAAAGTGAGATCCTGTCTCAAAACAGAAACAAAAACAAAAACAAAAACCTATTTCACAATAAAAATATTCATAGCACAGTCTGTGTTAAGATTTTAGAAGTAAAAAAATGAAAGAGAAAAAAGTACACAGGAAGAAAGATTTTTTGTAGCTATTAATTCCATGAAATTTAAATGTGGCAAAAAAATAAATCAGAATAGGTACTCTAATATTTTATGTGTTTGAGGATCAGGAATTCTCAAGGACACGAGCAAACTTTCTACTTTGCTGAAAAGGCAGACAGAAACATATAGCTTGCCAAATCAGTTTTTTTTTTTTTCAGGTAAGGTAAAAAATAACCAGCAAGCATGTGCAGGAATCTAGACTTCCTATATTGCCTGCAGGGATAGTATTTCTTACTTCAAGTTTTGCCAACCTTTCACTACTGTGGGGACCATGCTGTAGGGAAGATACACAGCCTCACAGTAAGCCATGTACACAGTATGGAGGTGGTGGGGAGAGGGAGAGGCTCCATGCACTGGGCACTGAGGACAATGGTCATGGAGTCAACAGTGTATTTACTTCTTGTCTAAGATTTATAGACTGAAAAGGACAGGTAAGAAATGAGAAGGGAGGTACCACATACACAGGCTGATGAAGTGCTGTATTATAAGAGCACTTCAGGAGAATTTTAGGTATTTTAAGTCTATTTTCTTGCTTTAAGCTTTCAGTGGGAAATGCTTATAAGAGACTGATAAGTGACCATTGTTCAGCACATTTGGGAAGGTTGAAACAAAGTATTTGCTTTTCTACTTCAGGCACTGTACATGCTTTAAGATATATGGCAGGTGTGGGGACACATGCCTGTAATCTCAGGACTTTGGGAAGCTGAGGCAGGAAGATCCCAAGTTTAAGCCCAGTCTACTTAGCAACTTAATTAGATCTTGTCTCAAAATAAAAAATAAAAAAACAAAGGGTTGGGGTTGCAGCTTAGTGCAAAGGCCCTCGGTTCAATCTCTAATACCCTCAAAAAACAACAAATGAAAACAAAAAACTCTTTGTTATCAAAGTACTGCTTTAAAGGGAAGTATTCAGCAATACAAATTTCATTAAAATTGACATTTAAAAAATGTTTACTAAAAATAAAAATACTCAGTTATTTCTACTGCTTTAATTAAAGATGCCCACGGACCTAGCACTAAACCTGCAACAAGACTGAAGCAGGAATGAGCACTGAAGGATACTCCAAGAGTTCTAATGATGCACCTCCCCAAATTTACTAATATTTTACCTAGAAATATATTTACATGTGGTAAACACTGCTTATTATGCCTTGCCATGTAAATACTGAATTACATGAGAACTTTTTCTCACTGTCAATACTGAATCCTCAATATTACTCAATTAACTTTGGTTTTCATGTTCTTAAGTAAGTTGGATTCACAGCAATTAGATGCCACGTCATGGCTGCCTCATCCATCACCAAAAACACAAACATCACTCAAGCAGGAACAACCCACAAAGGAAATGAACTTCTACCTATGAAGACTACTACAAAATTTGATTGTAAAATTATGACTGTAACAAATCCCTAGGAGTCGCAGTTACCAGGACAGTCAAAGAGCAGTGTGTACATTACACACCTATCCTTTCCTCCTAAGTAACCCTGAACATGTCCCTTGGTGCCTACTGATGGGATATTTGGGGCACTGAACTTGGCACTTCATGCAAGCTAAGCCACGCAGGTACTATCACTGAGCCACACTCCCAGCCCTGGACACAACTCTTACAACTTTCATTTCTCCTGGAATTTGTCACTAACTCAGTTGGCCACATGGGCATTTACTTTTCCATTCTGATGATGACGATGGTAGTAGCAACACACCTGCTTTGTGCTTACTATGGGCCAGGTTGGCTTTACTAAGCATCTTCATGTGCATTTGTTTACACAGTACATCGTATCTTGTATACAAAGACTCACAAGATGGAAGACGAATTCCAAGTTAAGAAAATCTTTTTGGACTAAAGTTTTGAATTAGAATTTTTACCAAAACTGAACACAACGTGCATTTTCCATACTTTGGATGAAAGTCCTGTTGACTGATGGCGGCACTGCCAGCTGGAGAATGACTATTTAAAATAATTCTAGAAGCTCGGAAAAGGAAGTCATCTAACAATGGTTTAATGAGTGATGAACCTGGAATAGAGCATAACATTCATGTTGAGGATGAACAAAGTTTATTTCAAAGACCCCTCTATCTTGCACTTTCCTACCAGAGCAGCAAAAGCAGCCACAGCCCACTGTCAGAAGTTTCTAAGTGATTTCTAGAAGGCCAGGGGCAGGTGATAGGGCACCAGGGTGGACCAGTGAGGGAGCTATTCTTTATGAGCTTATGATATAGTGAAAGGAGATAAGCTTTCACCTCGAAAACACAGATGTCAATACCACAAAGCAGAATGGGTTGAATGAATAACCAACTCTTACTCGAGGCAGAGGGGAGTCCACAAAGGTTTATGCAACTGTTAGTCTTCTGTCTTTAAGTAAAAATGATGTGCCCTTCTCTTCCTGGTTAAGAATTGCTCTTTTCTATGTATCTCCTGTAGCCAAGAAGATTTTTTGGAGCTTCATTTGTATTATAAAACTGATAGTTTTTTGGTTTGTTGTCTGATGTAACTCATAGTATGGGATACACTTTCACAGATTCTGTATGGGAACCCAAGACAAACTCATGTGTACCCTGGCATTGGGGTGCAGGGATTGGGGGGTTACCTCCCCAGATTACAATTATCCTTGAAAGATATATAACAGATTGTATATTGTAATGTGTATATCATCAGAAAGAGACAAATCTAATTAAATTATAGTATTTACTTGGTATTAAGAAGCTTTTTATCAGGTATGGTAGTGCATGGCTATAATTTCAGCACTGAGGGTAGCTAAAGTGGGAGGTCAGCTTAAACTACGTATCGAGACCATGTCTCCAAAAACAAAATACAACAATAACAAAAATCCAAACAAAAATGAGTTTTATAATTAAAAATAACTTTGAATGCCATGAAATTCTCTCTGTGGTTTACTGACAAAAGTAATATACACCTTAAGTTTGCTAGCCACTAAAATTATAGACAGTTTCCTAGTCCCAAAGAGTAAATTTTCCATGGAATATTTGGCAACTATCTTATTCTTCCAATAATACATTATACTGTGGCAATAACTGAGAACTAAGGCATTCTGTCACATGATAAAAATGAAGCAATAGTTACCAAGCATTTCCTTCTCTGCTCCACAGAGCGAAAGAAGGGTCTTAATGAGCCGCAAGTGTCCTGCCAGTAAGATGTTGTCTGCTTCACTAGTCTCACACTCAGCTGTGCGGTTAGGCTCAAAGTTATCTAGCCATGTAATTTCATCTTCAAGCATTGTAGCTGGACTGATTCGTAATTGTTCCATTTCTGAAGCTAAAAAGGGGGAAAAAGCATTTAAAGATAAAAGGATTTCTCTTCATGGAGTCAAAATCCTACATAAGGTATAACTAACTACACAAAATTTCCATTTTATCTTTGACCTGTCGGAACCTCAAAGCTAAATTCTGATTATAAGGCTTTATGGCCTACATGTGTACATAGAAGGTGTTTTTCTCCACCTGATCTTGACATTCTTTTTTTTTTTTTTTTTGAGACAGGGTCTCACTTTGTAGTTCAGGGTGGCCCTGAGCTCACTATGTAGGCCAGGCAAGCCTCGAACTCAGCAATCCTCCTGCCTTTGCCTCGTAAGAGCTGGGATAACAGGCGTGAGCCACCACGCCCAGCACTGTGGTATGAGGTATTGATTGTTGGTGGGCGTGAGTCACCACACCCAGCATTGTATGGGCTTATCGGGATCAAACTCAGGACCTTGCGCTTGTGAGGCAGGCGCTGGAACCACTGAGCTAAATCTCCAGCCCTGACATTTTTTTCTAATTAATATTTTTCTTCATTGTGATTTTGTTTCTACAAGCTATAGCTAATTCTTTGTGTAAGGAGTGAGGAATAAACCAGCCCATGATTTGAATAACATGGAGTATTCCAATATATTGCTATATTATTTAAGAATAAATATAGATGATTAACATTTCAACTCTAACAAAAGAATCCCTAACAATGCATTAATCTAATTAAATGACCTCTACAAACATATTTAAATATATCCCATCTTTCCTTCGCTGATGTCTAAGTGTCAGAATTACACTAGAAAGACCCTTCATAAAAGTTTTATATTACTTAAAATATGAGCCTTTGACAAATTTTTAAATGAACAAATCTCAATACACTGAGTGTATTATATAAAACAGAAAAAAGGCCTCATCAATGCGTGGTGTATATGCTATTAAAAAAATCAACTTCCAACAATGATTATAATCTCATTTACATCTGAGATAGGTTAAGTCAGATTTAGGAAGGTCTACCTAACTCTCTTTTCTATTCCTCTATCCCAAACAAAATTTACACGTTTACTTACTTGTGAGATCATCTAACAATTGGCACCTCAAATCAAAATACTCCATACATTGAGATAACAGTCTAAAAAAGAAGATATTTCCATTACTAAAGACACTAATTTGAAAAGACAGCATTTTTCTTACAAAGGCTTATAAAATAAGCAAGATTTTTCTAAGCACACAATATCTATTTTTGTATTTCGATATTTTAGCATGGATCATATTAATGATTTTGCTGCTAAAGATATAATATAGGAATATTAGCATACAGGGAAACTTGCTACATTTATCAACGTTTTAAAATTATATATGCAATGATTCTATGTGTTCATTCAAATATGAACTAACGCCTCCTAGGCACCTAGAAGTGCCTGGAACTGTAGGGAAACAATGAACTAAAGAACAAGGGAGACAGGCAGTAAATAAAACATATACACATACGTCAAGTGGTGACAAACACTAGGAAGAATAACAGAATAAGAAGAGGGAGATTATACAGGTTGATCTGAAGTGCTTTTTCTATAATTATAGTGACTAACAGCACAAGTTTTAGAATCATATAAAAAAAACACTGGTTTTAGTCCTGGTTCTCCTACTTAAAGCAGGCTGTTCATGAACAACTTATTTCACTTCCCACTCTCAGCTTAAAAATTTCTAAAATGCTCTTATAGTACTAGAAATGAACATTCAAGGATATACACAAATATACCTAAAAGGTTCAAGCATGTGCTAACAGAAAGAATATAATAAACCAAGAATTATGGTTATAAGAAATGGAGATTGCCGGGTGTGGTGGCTCATGCCTGTAATCCTGTAATCCTCAGGAGGCAGAGACAGGAGGATTGCTGAGTTCAAGGCTTGCCTGGGCTACATAGTGAACTCAGGGCCAGCCTGAACTACAAAGCAAGACCCTGTCTCAAAAAAAAAAA